>JAGKTI010013014.1:0-14369 GCA_018397915.1 Birgus latro
ATCCCCGCCAGAAGCCCCCAAATTGTTAGCCCCTGCATACATTGGCTGGACAAGCTGATCGAGTAAAAGGATGGAACTTGTAAAATGTTCACCATACCTCCTAGAGTGGAGAATGACCAATGCAAGAAATTTCCTGTTGTGGGGCACCCCCGCCAGAAGCCCCCTGATGGATGTTCCCCTACAATTATTGTCTAGATTAGATGAATTTGTAATTGTGTATGAACCCTTGTTATTTTTGAAATGCGTTTAAACCTTTGAAATCATTATTTTATTTTTCAGTAGCCTGAATATTTGAGAACATGGATACCAGTTTAACTATAGATCCACAGCAAACCTTCTAAGAAAATACCTTGGATGTACAAATGTAGCTAGGAACTGCTAGTGGAAGTAACACAATCAAAGGAGTAAGTACAGTACATGTATTGAGGTAATTTTACGACATGAAGCCATAAAGTTAAATACACCCAAGCGGTTTTCCATTCTGCTGTCAGTTTCCCCAATAGAGATAATCAGCTTATTGCTCGATGTGTGTCAGCTGCAGTTCAAATCGTGAAGGTGTGTGCAGTTGTCAGACTTAATTTGAATTTGCCCGAAGAAGGCAACTTTCTTTTGGGTGTGTTTAGCTTTAAATCTAATGTGGATTAAATGATGTTTCCCAAAATACACCTAGCCAAATGTCAGATGCCCATATTTATATCCATGAGGATGGGTTGGGTAGGCCTGCTAGTGATAACCTAGCGTCCTTGTCGGCTTCTGGTGAAGTCTGATTTATTAAGTCCGTTTGAAAATCCTACAAATTTAGCTTAATTTAATCAACTAGAAAAGATTTAGTATTATTTATATTCAATACTTTAATATACTAGATTGTCGTTGGGTATGAGCAAACCAACCGCCCATCTCCTCTGCATTAAAACTATACACTTTGCAGTGCTAATTTCTATATACATAAATCTAACAGTATATATCTACCTACCTACCTCTACCGTAATTAATCTAACTACCTACCTGCCTCTATATCTACTTACATGCTGTCTGCCTACCTACTTACCTCTATATATACTTACATGCTTGTCTGCCTACCTACCTACCTCTATATCTACTTACATGCCTGTCTGCCTACCTACCTACCTCTATATATACTTACATGCCTGTCTGCCTACCTACCTATGTAAATCTATCTACCTACCTACCTATCAATCAACCTAACCATCTCTACCTACCTACCTATCTATCTGTCTACTTACCTCTTTATCTACCTACATACCTACCTACTTACCAACCTATCTACCTACCTATCTAACAAAAATCCGTAACCCTATTTTAGCTAGATTGAAGGGCTAATTTGACTAGAAACCAAGGCGACTCATCCCTCAAACAATTTCCTTTTTTTATTAGTTGATGACCACGTATAGTCAGAGTGGAGGGATGATTTGACTATTCACCAAGGAGACTCACGCCCAAGTGTAGTCAGATTGGAGGGTTGATTTGACTAGTAACCAAGGAGACTCACGCCCTAGTGTAGTCAGATTGGAGGGTTGATTTGACTAGTAACCAAGGAGACTCATGGCCGTGTAGTAAAAATGGAGGGTTGATTTGACTAGTAACCAAGGAGACTCATGGCCAAGTGTAGTAAAAATGGAGGGTTGATCTGACTAGTAACCAAGGAGACTCAAGGCCGTGTAGTCAAAATGGAAGGTTGATTTGACTAGTAACCAAAGACTCATACCTCATAACTCGTATTTCTCCACAGCACTTCTTCGTGACTAGCATCATATTTAGTGAACTAGGTGGTCTGGAAGCTCCGTAAAACCTGCTCTGTAGCGATTTATTCTATATAGTAAAGTGAAAATTGACTAGAAACCAAGATTCATTCCTAGCTCAAAATTCATGTTCGTAAGCTGCATGAAGCTTCGTAATAAATGCTCTGTAGCGATTTATTCTGTGTATTAAAGTGAACATTGACTAGAAACCAAGGAGATTCAACATTCAAGAACTATATTTAACTGGCATTATAAAAGACGGTACTTAACACCTCTCCTGTACCGATTTATTCTCTATATAACTCATTATTCTCTCTCTCTCTCTCTCTCTCTCTCTCTCTCTCTCTCTCTCTCTCTCACACACACACACACACACACACACACACACACTTTTCTTTTTCTCTTGCACTTTTCCTCTCTCTCTTTCTCAAACTACGTAAAAATTACTAGAGAACGTCAAGGTGTAAAATTCAAACTAAATCGGAAGACAGCAAGTGTAACAAACCTACGTCTTCTAAAATACGGTCTGTAGGTTCAAAATTCATCCAATCTGAGGTTCATAATCTCCCAAACACCTTTTCCTTAGCTATTTATTTTTAGATACGGCTGGTTAATATCCTTTTGCACGTTATTAATCCCTAACACCTCTTCCTTAGCGATAGATTTTTGGATACGGCTGGTTAATATCCTTCTGTACGTTAATTATGCATGAGTATGGTAATAAGCTCCATAAAACCTCTTCCTTAACGTTTTATTCTTGGATATGGCTGGGTAATTTCGTTTTGTACGTTAATTAGGCAGAGTATAGCGACATTGGAAGTATTTATATAACACAGAAAAGGACAATAAGGTGTAATAAACAAAATAAATCACTTGGGAAAAGGTGTTATTGAGGCGAAATTCCCAAAATATTCAAATTTTTCTAAACGAGCCAATATGATTCGAATTTTCCCGCCAAAACGCTTGAACCAACGGAACAAGCCAATATGCTTCGACTTTTCTCGCCAGACCCCCTGAAGCAACATAACGACCCAATATGATTCGAATTCTCCCGCCAACGAGGTTGACTGATGGCGGGGTTGAGGGGAAGGGCACTATGAATGCAGGCAGCAGCTGAAGAGTGAAGTTCATGAGAGGTCATTTAAGGATATATAGTTTTTATTTACTTTTTGGTGAGCTTAATGTTTTCTATGAGTTTGTCACTTCAAAATTAAATGTTTCTTATATTGGTTTTGAGGGGGCAGTTTTTGAAAGTCAAGCCTTTATTTTTAATGTATTTGTCATTCTTCATAATTCAATATATACATAATTCAATATAGTGGTAGGTGGTGGCGACCATCATCCACTCACTTGATGTAGTGCTGCCTACTTCTTCCATAGCCTTTATCATTCACTTTCTGAGCCTGCCCTCCTCTTTTCCTATTTCTCCCATCTTTCCTGTCACTTCTTATTGCTTTTCTTTCCTTTACAGGTGGCTTTACATTGAGTGACAAGCCACATGGTTTCCTGTAAACCAAGAAACCATTTACAACGCTGGGTGGTAACCATATAACCAAACCATACGTGCTCCCTACGTGTCAAAAAGTGGGTTGGTGGAGGGTTAGTGCCCCTCCCTGTAAAACAAATAACTCAAAGTCAAATGGCCACCCCTTACGGGATTGTGGCGTCTGGCAATAGATAGATAGATAGATAGTATTTTAAGTATCACTCAAATTTATATATACGCTGGAACTAATAGTGAGAACTCGGTATACTGATTGTATTTTGGGTATCTTTAAGTTATCGGTTATAACTAACGTATTTTTTCCAGACTCTAACGAAGGAGCTGGGAGGGTTATTGACGCAAGAGCAGGCGTGGGAAGTATATTTCGTTCTTCTTCTCCATATCAATTTTCCATCTATCGGATACAGATGGTGGATATGTAAGATGAATCTCGATAACAATAGTTTTTACACACTGAAAAAGGAACCTGGCCAGCTCACAAAACCGTTCCTTCCACGAAAGGACCAAATTAAAAACTTTTTTTTTTACGATTAATGAAATTATTCATTAAGTATTAATGTACTACGGTAATTAAAAGATCATGTATTACACTAATAATAAATACTAATTTTGTAGTAGTGAACTACTTAACTAGTCTTTGGATTTACGTTATTAATTTCCTTGACTGTAATTTCCTATCTTAGGAATACAAGAACAGCTGTTCCTCTTAATGCTAATAATACCATTTTATGGGTGGCCTCTGAACTCTGTCAATATTGGGAGTGTTAGTGTCTGTGATAGAACACTAGCGTGGTACTGCAGCCCAGCCAGAAAGTGAAGTGCAATGAAGTAAAATAACTACCAGCTTAGATGAGCTGCAAACAAATTTAACTCTTGAGAGACTTTTCAAAGGAGACTTATCCAACTAGAAGGCTGGATACAGACTTCATCAAACAAATCACAACGAGAAATTACTTTAAAATTGGTATATTTGTAGGAATCAGTGCCACCAGCTGAAGGGATCCCTATCCAACACTTTATCGTTAATTACCTTGAAAAGGGGACATAGCAGGGATGGATGATCTTGCTGTAGTTAATTACCTTGAAAAGGGGACATAGCAGGGATGGATGATCTTGCTGTAGCTAATTACCTTGAAAAGGGGACATAGCAGGGATGGATGATCTTGCTGCATATCTGAAAAATATGACTGCATTAGCAACTTGAGCATTAAATATTTTCACTCATTCAATCTGGTGACATATTCTATATTTCAGTCTTGTTACCTCCAGACATTTCCATTCACCTAGTTTACCTGAGCTAGAATGGCTAAATACCAATTTTATAAATCCCTCAGCTACTGCATGTTATGAAATTATAAAGAAACACTACAAATATTTTTGCAGCTACGATTGGTCAATATAAAAAATCAACTTGGGTAGTACGTGCCACAAGTTTACCTGAAACTGAGAAACCTGTCTGATAGTAAGAAATACTGAAATGAAACTGAAGTATTATTACTTACTTCCGTGGGGTGAGCAGATGACACTTCGTACGAATTGGAGGAAGAAATGGTATGTCCTCAGCCAAAGATGATTACACTTAAAGCATAATGAAGGAGGGAGCAGGAGATGCCGTGCCAGAGCGAACACCACCCTTTCCTGACTGCCCGAGGCGCACTGACACGCCGTTTACAGTTTTAGTTTGAACAGCCTTTACCCAGACTGTCGGACAGTTTGATGCCAATCGTGCAAGAAAGAAAATTTTATAAATTTTACCGTAAACTTGCGTAACTGACAGAAGCCTTTGTACTTTTTTTTCCTCGTTTTGTTATGTAGCAGCTACCAGAATTGGCTGCAGACGACAGCAACACACAAAGCCCCCGAAGGACCACTGGGGGGGAGGGGGGGTTGCGTAGCCGACACGGAGCGGCTCCGGGCACAGTACCAATCCTCGGCGCCCCTCTTGCTCCCAGCCGACACTACGCCAAGGTAGTAGTACCTAGTACCAAGTCGCCGGGGAAAAGTCAGCAGAACTTTGACGTATGGACGTGGGGAATGCAGACGCGTTTTTTCTGAGCTCTCCTCTAGCTTCCTAGGGCTGCCTCACCGGCATTAGCTTTTTTTTTTTTTTTTCTTCACCCTTCTGGTGCTCGATAGGACAGCTAGTTTCTCACTTTCCTCCCCTCCCTATTAGCTAGGAACAGTAGGTGTCAGCTCCTGTACACTGAGATACCTTTGCTTGCTGCCCACGGAGGGTCCCCCCCACTGATCGCTCTGGGGCGTGAACTGACACGGTCGGGCCTCCCTGGAGTGATTTGAGAGGGCAATTTCAGCCTTAGGTGTTTGGTCCCGGATTGCTTGTCCTTTGCTTGTCTTTTCTCCTTAAGGGAAAGTGGTTACTATGTCGGACGCCCCTGGTCCTGACGACGCCCACCAGACTGTCATACGGACTGACTGCCCCCTGACTGAACGGTCCCAGACACGAACCCCCTTGGACATACCTGTACATAATGCCCAATATGTCACTTTACATGCTCTAGATTCCACTCCCTTGAGCAGTTTCAATCCTTTCATTATCAAGAAAGAGATTGATTACTGTGCTGGGGAGGTGGGACAAGTGAAAAAACTTGGTAACGGAGACCTCCTCATTAAAACTGTCAACTCTTCCCAGGTAAAGGACCTGATGAAACTGCTTAAGTTTCATGAACATGATGTCGAGCCGAAGATCCTGCACGCCATGAATTCCTGCAAGGGTGTCATCACCTGCAGGGATCTCATGGTTATGGAAGAGGACGAGATCATATGGAAACTTGCTCAGCAGGACGTAATGGATGCCCGGTTTATTACTAGATATTCCGAAGGCATGAGGATGAAGACTGCCACTATTGTCTTGACCTTTGGCAAAGTTTCCCTTCCAGAATATGTCAAAATTGGCTATGAAATTGTTAACGTCAGGCCATACAACCCAAATCCGCTTCGTTGCCTGAAGTGTCAATTATATGGGCACGGTACTAAGACTTGGGCTTCTCAGTCAGTGTGTGGCAAATGCGCAACACAGGGACATGATGCTGAACACTGCACATCGGAGACGGTACGTTGTTTTCGCTGCAAGGGCGCACACTGCACTTCCTCTAGAGATTGTCCCAAGTGGAAGGAGGAGAAAGAGGTCTGTGTATTTAAAGCAACTGAGGACATTTCCTACTACGAAGCTAAGAAAAAGGTGAGGGAGTTGCATGCAACTCCAACGCCGAGTAGGTCCTATGCTTCGGCGGTGATGTCCCGTCCCGTGATGTGCTCTGTTGCAATACAGACTGACCCTGAACCTGTTGCTCTTGCCATGCCCTCTACTACTTCATCTGAGCCTCCTGTCCAATCCACCTCTCCAACTGACATCCTTGTTGCACCTTCCTACTCTCAGACTCCTGCTGCCTGTCAGTTAGTCAAGCCTAAACAGAAGTCCGACAACTCAAATAAGAATAATATGACCACCCTCACCAAACAGTCACGTTCACATGTTCTTCCTGCTACTGGTCCAGCGAACGAGAGAAAGGGTAGCTCTTCCTCGGTAGAATCTGGGTCCTGGGAGCCTCGTTATTGACGAAACTATGGAGGTTTCCGTCAGCAAGCACCGGGTTAGGTCCCCCGGTAGTCGTTCGCCTGTTGGCGGGGGGCATAAAAGAACTAAGATCGCTGGCCACCCCCGTAAATCTTAAACCGTCGCATTCACTGTGTTACAGTGGAATTGTAGAACTCTCGGGAATAAATTACATAATATAGCAATCCTGCTATCAATACACAGGCCAGACGTTGTTTGTTTACAGGAGACGCGCCTGGAGGATCACCCTGTTCCTCCTCAGTTCAAACACTACCACTCGTATAGAAGATATGGTCACGTAGTTGCCATATACACACACAAATCACACCCACAAACGGAAGTGATTCTAAATTCTACTCTGGAAGCTGTCGCGTGCAGAGTAAAATTTAATAACACGCATCTGTCTGTTTGCTCTCTGTACTGTCCTCCACATGGTCCCATTGATAGTAATGCTTTAAATTCACTATTTGAACATCTACCTGGGAATAAGCTAGTACTGGGCGACTTCAACGCCCATCACTATCAATGGGGGTAGCTTGAGGATCGATGGTCGTGGGGAGCAAGTAGCCTACCTAATACTACAGTCCAACCTCTGTCTTCTGAACGATGGTAGAGCGACTCGTGTAGATGATCGTACTGGTAACTTTTCGGCCATTTACTTATCTCTGGCCTCCCCTGGTATACATCAAGATTTCTCGTGGGACCCTTATGACGACTCATTGGGAAGTGATCAGTTACCCATCTGTCTTTCTTATACACGCGACATTGTTTCGAACCCTCCACCTCCAAAATTTAACTATAAGAAAACAGATTGGGGATCATTTTCAAGGATCGCCAATTTAGATATATCCGGGGAGACCATAGATGTTAAGGTCGAAAATCTAACCAATTCCATATTACGCGCGGCTGAGGCTGCTATTCCCAAGACTTCTACAGTTCATGCGAAGCATAGAGCACATTGGTGGACGCCGGATTGCCGACAAGCATTAAGGAAACTCAATAGGAGATACAGGATTTTTGATAGTCAACCCACTGAGGAAAATTTCATTGCATACAAACAGGCACGGGCTGAGGCAAGGAGAATATTAAGGGTCAAACGTGACTCCTGGCGGACTTTTGTGTCCACGGTGAATCGTTTCACACAATTAAGTAAAGTCTGGTCCACTATCAGAAGAGTAAATAATAAAGGCCCGTATTTCCCCCATTACCACCCTGCAGATTAATAACATCTATGACGATCCCGTGGACGTTGCTAATATACTCACCGGGAGTTTTTCTCAAATAATTAGCTCAGCCAATTATGATCCGCGTTTTCAACATCATAAACGCACGGCTGAGCTACGGAAATTAGACTTTGCCACAGAAGACGTAGACTCCACGTACAACCAAGAGTTTACGCTTGATGAATTGCTCCTTACCCTTAAATCCTGGAAAGACAACAGCCCCGGACCAGACACCATCACGTACGGTATGATCCAGCATCTTAATCAGGACAACCTGATTAAGCTGTTAGCATTGTACAATGAGCTTTGGGCGTCTCGAACGTTCCCAAACTTATGGCACTTTGCGCACGTCATACCGATACCCAAAGAAGCTGATCGTCTTATGAACCCCACTTCATTTCGTCCTATTGTGTTCACTTCTTGTCTATGTAAGGTCATGGAAAGAATGGTTAATAACAGGCTCCTTTTTGTTTTAGAGTCGAAGAATTTGTTAAATGATCAACAATGTGGCTTCCGTAAATACAGAAGTTCACTAGATCATTTAATGAATTTGGAGCATTGTATTGCAGAGCCTTTTGCCAATAAAGAATTCATGATAGGGGGGTGTTCTTGGACATCCATAAAGCCTATGACAGGACATGGCGACACGGTATTCTAATGAAGCTCTATGCTTATGGTTTAAGAGGTAATTTGCCTATTTTTATTTCAAATTTCTTAGGGACAGGACTTTGTCAAGTTGTCCCGTAATCTAACATCGGATATATTTATCCAGGAAAACGGGGTCCCGCAGGGAAGTGTGCTTAGTCCCACTTTATTTAGTATTATAATCAATTATATTCTGTCATCAGCTCCCATCCCGAGGAATCTTAAATACTCACTTTATGCTGACGATTGCGCAATATGGCACTCGTCCCGTAATGCACAATTTTCGGCTGGGCGGATTCAAGCAGCCCTTGATTCCGTCCACCAATGGGCCTTGCAGTGGGGATTGAAGTTTTCCATCCCTAAGTGTGCCGCTGTTTTCACTAATCGTACCGTCCCCGGCCAACCCAGCCTGTAATGTAGTTGTTGATGTACTATTGTCTCTGGGAAGATACTTGTAATACATGTGTAACAGTCACTGCCTTGTTTTTGGTGTCCAGTCCTCTTCCTTAGGGTTACCGACCCGGTCTAGAATAGGGACCCGCTGTAGCCTGCGTATTTGAGGGCGAGACACCGACCCGCAAATACGTAGCATAACAATATTTGAACAATATTTTATCAGTATTTTTGTGATCAAAAAAGCTTCCTAAATATGGGAAATATGACCAAATACTAACGTCCTGACCAGTGGGACTTGGGTACTTTTGTAAGTTTTCATGCATGTATATGCTTATTAAATAGATGCCCCGATCCTTTAACGAAATAGCCAGGATACTAAATACAATACACTGATGGAAAGTAACAATCAAACTGCCAGTGAACCTTAACGTAAACCTACGTCTGATGTTTTGACACTAGGTCTGGAGCTGGAGACTTAATTCTAGTACAGGAAACCATTTAACCAAGACGTTATGAAATAATGAAATCTAACCAAACAAAATGGACGTGGCGTTATAAACACTTACTTCACTCAGCTAACGTCTGCTTCACCCTACTCCTCCTCGTCCTACGGCCAGCATATGAGTGACCGCGGCAGACAGACGGAATATTACTGGTTCGAAGGATTCGAAAACTGAGTGACTCCGCCCATCATTCTTACCATATGTTAAGTTTAGAGGATACCTCGAAATGAGTATATTCATTATTTCATCTCCTACTATTGTCAAGAGCAACATTTTAAAAACATGAGCTTTCTTTACTTTTACAATAAAAACCATATTTCAAGATATGCATAGGCCATTTACTACAATGAGTGGTTACAACAAGGTCAACAAATAGATACCTGTGATCACTACGTTTTCCTCCAACCGAGGGTGGTTTATGAAAGTTAATATTCATGGGATAGGTGGACTTTAGTGCTTACATATTGCAAACCAAGAACAAGCAACTGGTCACTTACCTTATGTCTGGACTGAGTATCTTAGCCCTAAGCCTTTATGCTCCTGGTGGATTAGTATAAGGATGGGGTAATGCTCATGCCCAGGATCAAAGTTATTTCCCGTTGTTACCCAGTGACCCTGATCTGAGCAGCTCAGCAAATCGATCAACTGCAGGTGAGCAACCACCCCTGCAAGGATGTCTGTTGCAATGAACCACTGTTCCCTTGCGGTAAACTGCCTTACCACAGCAAAGTGCAGGGAAGAATGGCGGCTTGGTTCCTGAATGGTCATGGCACTTGAGTCTATCCATATCAGCAAGAACATCACAGTAGGTATTTGGGTGTATGGTTCCTGAATGGTCATGGCATTTGAGTCTCTCCATATCAACAAGAAAATCACAGTAGGTATTTAGGTGTATGGTTACCACCCAGCATTGTAAATGGCTTGTTGAATTAAACGAAACCAGTTGGCTTCTCACTAAGTGTACAGCCACCTGAAGTGGAAAGAAAAGCAATAAAAAGTGACGGAAGGATTGGAGAAATAATGAAAGAGGGTAAACAGAAAAAAGAATACCATATACTGTAGGTGGAAGAAACAGACAGCATTACAACCGAGTGGATGATTGCAGCCCCGACATACCACATATTCATGTAATAATGTGAAAAATATTCTGTATATCAAAATCTGAATACAGATGTATCAGTTGGTTTTTTACCCCACTATGTACTACTATACAAAAATAAAAGATATACAAGTACAGAGTACTGTATATAATACTGTGCAGTCAGTATATCATTCAGGCATCTGGATGCCTCTGTGCATATTCACCTATATTAAGGACATGATTTTAAACACTTATAGCCCTCCATCTCATAAACTGGAGCAATCTCCAGCTTTTATGAAGTACAAATAATAAGTAAACTAAGCTACCTCAAATGGTGTCATGCATCTAGTCTTCAAATCCCTTAATTTCTGTGACACACCTTGTCATTAATTTTCACTTATGGAAGATAGGGGGAAAGCATGGCCATTACAAAGGGGTTAAAGTAATATATGGGAGGAGAAATGAAACAATCTTTTTTGACTTTTTGCTTAAATTTGTTGCAAATAAAACGATAGACTGCTTGACATGAGTTGCAATTTTGTTCGTGACTAGGGGTGGCTTACACAGGGGGGGTTCTGGGGTTGGGGGATGGGGAGGGGATCAGGGAGAAACTCTTTGACTAGGCTGTTTTTCAAGGGCTGGGTCTGCTTTGGGTTATATCTTGACATCGCATACTAAGAATATCTGGAGTCTAGTATGACCCAAGGGCTTCAGCCAGAATGACAACCTAGCTCCTCCCTGCATCACCCCTACCAAAAAATATATAAATAAAATAAAATAAGACATCTATATCAACCAAGGTCGCTAATACTCCAGCAGGAGAGCAGACCATGTTCCTAAAGAGCCATGTGCTGTCGAGGAAACAGGCTAGGTCTGCTATCCTTCCAGTGCGACCACTGACTTGGTTGGGCCACCATCTAGGTTTTACACAAAATTGGCCTCTTGTAATTATTATTATTTTTTTTGGTAATCATACATGAGTGGATTATCAATATATACGATAATTGTGACAATGGTACTTACAATATTCAACACAGGGTGTTCTCCCTTACATGAATGAAAAATATTCAACACAGGATGTTCTCCCTTACATGAATGAAATTTGGAGGTTTAGTCTTTTATTATTGGACAACTACATCATGTAGTTACATCATTACCTTAGTTTGATTTTAAGAAGCCAAACTTCACCTTGTATTTTATGTTTCACAGTGCAACTGCCTTACACATGCTTATATACAAAGTTGTGTAGAAAACTGTTCTTTTGACTGCAACACAACTGAATAATGTTTTTGAATAATTACTCAAAAAAAAAAAAATCCAAGATTTGTGCATTAGCACCTAATATGACAAGGAAACCCTTGATAAAAGTTGTCTGGCATACACAACATGGTGATGACGGCAATAACTGTGGCCAAAAGACTAAACACAAGTGTTGTTATGTAAGGCAAACGCAAGTGAGAACTTCACGTAGTTATTATGTGACATGTGACTGTCTGGCTGCCTGGCTACCTGCCCGTCTCGGCCGGCTAAAGCTATCAATATATAGAACATCTATCACAATAATAATTAAAAGCATACAGAAAGTCACAGCAATTCCAAAGGGTGTCACAATTTCTCCTGAGCCCTTGAAAAATTGGGATCCCTTTAGATTATTAATTGGGCCGAGGCAGACAGACTCACCATTGATAAAGCAGCTCACATATAGTTGAACAAGGGTTTCCAAATGCAATAGTTGAGAACTGGCCATGTACGGCAGTGTGTGTAGTCTGCGCACTGCAATCCCACACACACTCTCTGAGGCCGGAGTGTGGCCGTCAGGTACATAGAACACTCAATCTGCTGTGTCCTTACTAGCCACCTAACCAACAGTGGCTACATTTATGCTCATATCACACAAATACATTCTCCTCTCTGCAATATGCTGTTTAACAAACATTGTGCTATTGAGTAGCACCTTACGCTGAGTCCACACTACCATCATTGTTGTCCCTGTCACAATAACTCACTGGCTATAATATTTTCCCCAGCTAGTGTCTGGTTTGCTTCATCCATCCACATACATGCCCAAGACAACGCCCGAGTGTGAGGTGGCGGGATGGTCTGCCCAGGGCTGTGGGGAGGGGAGGGCAGGGCTGCCAGTCACTGTGAACACTGTGTCTTCCTCTTCATCATCATCATCCTCATCATCATCGTCATCCTCATCCTCCTCTTGGGCATGCATGGGGGCGGTGAGTCAGGAGGCTTCATGGCGGCCGCCACAGAGTCCACAGGAGACAGCACAGCGACGGCATGCTCGCAGCGGCGGATAGCACCACAGGCACGGCACGATTAGGGACAGGAGGGTGAGCCCCAACCACCGCCGGCTACATGATGCTCCTGTGGTGCCTCCTGGACCTCCACACTCACATGGATGCTGCGCAAAATCACCCTCTGCATCACTCATGCAATGGTACAGCATGCACTGAGCACATGTTATGCAAGTTAGTGTGTCAATGGCTGAGCGGACACAGTCCGGGGCATACTCACAGCTGCCTCTAGGGTTCTTATCGTATGTGAACATTTCTTGGCAGTGTCGACAGCGTGCCTTGATGGTTCTTCTGACCTTCTTCTTATTATCTCTTATTGGTCTCTTCCCAGGTGGTAATATAGGTGGGGGCATCTGGTGGGAGGGTGTTCTGACATCCAGCTGCTGCTGCTTCTTTATTGATGTTATGCTATCTCTCTTTTCCCCTTTTAAGGTGTTTACCACAGGATAGCTGTAGTCATGCTGATGCTCGAGGTCAAACTGCACATACGAGTCTGTGTCCCCTGGCACATCAGGCTTGTCCTGATCTGGGTGAGTGTCCAGGGGGCTCCCACTTTTGATGCCACAGTCTAGGTCTACTGGCTTTTCTGGGGGGTTGTTGTTATGTGGCAGCGCTGGGCGGAGCCGTGGGGGGAAGGTGATGCGGTGGAAATGGTGGTGGTGGTGGTTAGGAAATGGTGGCTGGGTGGCGGAACCTTCGGTGGTGGTGGCAAGATTAGAGGTGGTGGAAGAAGGAGAGGTGTTGGTGGTGGTGACTCCAGTCCGTGGCGGGTAGTGGTGGTGGTGGTGTGGGTGGTGGTGGGGGTGGTAGGGGTGGTCCGGGGTGGTGGTGGGGGTGTGACGGTTGCTGCCACAGGTGGTGAGAGACCCTGACGACGACCCATCTCGTTCTGGAAGGTTCACCGTCTGCAACAGCACCATCACTGTCAAGGTCGCTTATTAATATTACACTCAGCCACCCCTGACTATTCCAGTTATAACAAAAATTAGACAAAAGCAAAACTATAACTAAAAAGTATAAAAGGAGCCTGTGTGATAGAAATTATATTTTGTATGTATATATATACATATATATATATCAATCCATCCATCTATCATCTAATCCAGTGTTGCTCCATGAGGAGTGTAAGAGCCTGGGGGCATGCAAGTTAGTCCTGACATTTAAGATGAGAGTGACCAGCATCACTCATCCCTGAGCGGCATAACTTGAGCAATAAACCCCAATCATCCCTTGGATATAAACCTGCACAGGCTCAATCCAACTGGAGCACCTTAAGTGCCCAATAATCCACCAGGCACCATAATTTGGTTAATTGGTTACCACTCAGCATTGTAAATGGTTTCCTGGTGTACAGGACACTATATTATATAATTATAA
>JAGKTI010013015.1:0-23715 GCA_018397915.1 Birgus latro
ATTCCTTGCCACTACTGTACTTCATTTCCAGTACAAAACTTGGCCTCTAAGCTGGTGTAGTCTATTACTATTGCTGACTGACTGAGGTAGCTGGATTCAACAACATGGCATGGAATCATTTGGTCAACGGTTGAGCAATGTGGGTTCACAAAGCCTCTGAAGAAGGGGTCAAGGAAGGTCAGAAAAGCACACACACATAAATGTACTTCACAAGGAGGAACTGAAACATCCTGATATATATTAATTATAACATAAGCACATGTCCAGGAGTCTTCAGTTCCCCCCTCACATTTAGTAACAGCATGGTGTATGTCAGTATCATAGGTAATGGCATGCTGTATATCTGCTTGTAACAAGACCAGCATGGACCAGTTTAAGTAGAAAACAAGTCAGACCTTAAAGCTTTATACTCGGATCCTACAATATAAAACAGGATCAACAATGTTAACAGCTGAAACAAAACTGATGAAATAAGAGGTAATATGTTGTGTAAGGAGGTGCTGAGTTTAAGTAATGGAAGACTGGACAACACTAACTGCATTTTAGTGCCACTCTCCTCAATACGTTCAAAAACTATGTGAAACACAGGGTGGGGCATATACCATAAAACACTTCTCCTCCAGTCCACTGGGAGATTTCTTGCATATTATGGGGATGGCTCAGTCTGTATTATCAGTGTCTACCCTGAATAATTTATTCATTTGATACTCCCACTGCCACACCCACACCAGTAGACCGAGTCGTTCCCACATCCCATAAGATACTGCTAGCTGAGTTTCTAGTGGAGCACTATTTTCAAACCATCCTGTACTGTATATCCTCTCTACACTGAGGGACCCGTTGTGAGAATATCTATGTACTGAGTGACAGATGTACTCCTTCAATCTGACAGCTTTTTCCATTTCATTCTTGCTATTCCTAGATGATTTTTTAAGCTTAGGTGAGGCTGTTCAAATCTGAGGGGTCTGACTGTAGTCTTCATTAATCCCCTCAGTCCTGTGCACTCTCTTAAGCTTAACATGATGTGGAAATAGCAAAAATTATGTAGAAAAATGTCATTGGACTGATAGGGTTAAAATTAAATGTAGTACACTACAACTGTAGAAGCCAAACTTTTATGATTATTCATCATAACCATTACTGGTATTTAATTCCCTGACTGGTTGAACTAACTTGTACCTCATATATACATGGACTACATATAACAGATGTCATATATCTTGACTGACAGACCTGCTGATTCTGGGAGACATTATTCAGTGAACCCTTACAAAACTATACAGCTTTCTCTTGCAATAATGATTCTCTTCCTAATTTGAGAGGAACCTGCTTCTGTTAATTTTACATGTTTTCTAACATCTAGGTTCAGTATAGGTACTGTGAAGTGGATGAACCCTGAAGCAGAATGGTGTTGTCGTGTCTCTACTCCAGTGATGGGTTGTGTATGCTGATAGTGTGTGTGTGTGCAAGAATGTCTACATATGTGTGTGTGTGTATACCACTATCCTCCATGACCCCTTCAAGAGCAGCTGGCTGGCAGTTGCAGTACAAGAGCTACACAAGCTATATTGGAATACAACTGGAAGTTCACTAGATATGGTGCAGAAACTAATCATGATACAAAGTAACAATGAATTTTTTAATGTAAAAGTTTTATCCTTTTGTAAAAAATAAATATTTACTCTGATGTTACATGTAAGAGTGGAACAGAAGCTGAAGAGAACTCTACATAGCAAAATCTACAGATTTTCAGAAGCTTTTCAGATACAGTACAGTAGCCCTCAATTATCTGGATTTTTCCATTATTATGACAATATGGTTGTCGTGAATTCCGCTGAACTGCTCATTTAAATATCTTAAATCAGATATCATGTTATATAGTGTACATAAACACTTTAAGTACTGTGCATTACTGTAAATTTTTTCAATCCCTGGTACCAGTGGCAGTAATGCTATACTATCCATACTTATTCCCTGCAGGCAATGAAAAAGGACACTTATGAGTAACAGCGGTAGTGGCAGTGATATACCCATCCATCCAGCCAACACTTGTGTTGCATTTAACCTCATGTTCTCAAGACACAGGATGGGTGCCGACTGTACCTGGGACTTACTTGATTCAATAATTCATGTCTCAAAAGATCAAAGAATCTGTGTTTTATATTTTGCCATTCCATGTGTATAGGAGAAACAGGATAATGATGATGGTACATTTTTTCACCGACGACAGATTCTGGATACTACAAAAGAAACTTGCTGCCAACTGATATATGCTGACAACCCCATCCCAATTCTTCCTGATAATTGAGGTTTAACTGTGACCATCTCCTTGCAAACAAAAACTGGTGATAACCTGAAGGTGCCAAAGGTTGACTTGACAGCAAACAAATGTGTCCAACAATAACAATCAGCATGATAAACAGCACAGCCAGCATCCTAAGCAACACAAGCAGAAAGGAGCAACTGCCAGCCATGCCTGTGATAACTTAGGCTAAAAAGAGCATGTATATTACCATTCACAGGTTTAGCATCTACAGGTCATAGTGTTATGAGCTTATGTGGTTGTTAAACAATTAATACCCCAAATTATTAACTACAGTATTAACTTTTCAGCATGAGCATGTCATTTTCATTATATTCTTGCTATTTCCAGATGAATTTATGAAGTCTGAGAGAGACTTTCTGAACAATAAAGGTGAGACATAGCTATCATTAACTTTTTCTCTATTGGGAAACTCTCCTAGACTAAATAAAATCATCTGGTAGCTGCAAGCATAATATAAAAATTATGTACTCTGGCTGGAGGGGTTAATACCTGTTATATAATACAAACACAAAACCTGAAATTCTCTTGATACATCTCAGGTAGTCCTCTTCATACATCATGGATATGCAGCAAAATATTACAACTTTTTTCACGCAAAAGTGGAAACTGGCAATAAAACATTGCATATAGCACTGGAACTCTGACAGGCAGTTCTGTGGATGTGACAGAGGAAAAAGAAAATACCACGTGGTGACATACATAATAATGGCTTTATACATTAAGTTCTAAGTCCTCAGTATGTTGCTTGTTTTACTATTTTCTACTAATAAGTCAAAATTAGTATACAGAAAATTTCCCTATTAAAGTTCCAATGCTATCTATAAGGCTGATTTTCAAGTTTCATTCACCGTACAAGTTATTGTACAGTATTTGGGAAAAGTATATATTTTCTACCACACCAACATTATGAGGACAACCTGCATTTGCTTCCCTGGATCATATACTGAGATGGCTATCATACACCAATTATTGAATATTCAGATAGCCATATTAAAAATTTTTTTTTTTCCATTATACCTACATGTAAGCTCAAGTTCTGATGATGATGCTAAGCCACTTTAACACTTTCCTGTTCCACTGCCACCCAATAACATTTTTGTTTATCTGTAAGAGCCCTTTATCCAGGTTCTCATGAGCTTTTCTGATTCAGGGTATCTGCTGTATTTCCAAAGGTATTGATTTTTGTGAACATAACTTACATGACTGAGTCAAACACACCATTGGTCATCCAAAGAATGGTTGTGTATTTAAACTTTTGACACCCTGGGGCATCCAAAAAAACAGGAAAGTGTTCCTATAACAATGACCTTATTTTCTTTCTTTCTTTTTAACCACTTCAGTATGAGGGCAATCTTTTTTATTTCAATCCTGCTATTGCATCAGATTAATTCAACTAAAAGGAGACTCTCATGGTGAATGGGTTAAAAATAATCTCCATTAATCCCTCTGGTACAGGATGTCTCACCAAATCTGAATAAAATGTCTGGTAGCAGTGGTAACGAATCTTCAGAACTGAAGGCTATTGTCTCTCTTGTATATCAGCGTCTATGGTAGTCTAGCCTTGGGTCCCTACGCCTCAAAGGGGGTAGGTAATAAGGGATATATGCCGTGGTCACAAATGGAGTCTCCCTCAGAGAAAAACCCTTCAAAAGCTATTAATCATTATACTGATTACCAAGAGCAATTAGTTATCAATAAATTACGAGTTACAATATCAACGAGGGGATCACCACCTAGCTTCTGACACATTAGATACACTTGGATATATTCTGGTGGTTGAGGGAGGATTTCTGGCACATCTTCCCTACTTGCTTACATCAGTATGGGCAAACTGGCCACAAAAATTTTCTTCTTCTTCTTCAGCTTATTCTTGCTATCTCTAGACTATGCTGCTGCCTTTGAAGAAGAAGCTGAATAAAACTATCTGAAGGCAAGAACATTAAAATTAAATATTACTTATCAGACTGAAGGATGTATTTTTCTCTCGCATTCTATCTATGCAAATTCGGTTCATATTAGAAAGATATAACCGACATACAAAAGAATAACAATGTGTAATGTGCAAAATACTGTAAGCTGCTAAGGAAGACGTGCCAGGCAGCCTTCTTGGCCTAACCAAAACATATCCCCCTGAATGGTAACTAACACCTCTTAAAAACATGGGGAAACAATCTTTGTACAACTGCTTCTCTCTCCGGGTGTACTGCTGTGTGTTGCGCTGCGAAGGTGGGACACTTTGCTAAGTCCCACTTGTAAGGGGAAGTAAATGAGTGATATGGCATCCTGGACGACTTGGAAAAAGAAACATAAAACTTCTGCACCTTCCAACGCAGTAAGAAAATAATTGTACTAGTTTCGTCACTGGTGCTGCCTCATGTTTGTTAGCACGTGAGAGACAGCAGCCAGGAAAACAAATGAATGGAACTAATAAAAAGTCCTTGTTATATGTCAGTGATTTGTAAAAATATATATATATATATACAGTTCAGTGATACATTAATCTGACGAAAACTGACAAATTAGTTTTACTGATAGCAACAAAACTTAAGTGGGTAATTTTTCTATAATTTACCATTAAAAAAAAAAAAAAAGACAAGTGTAACGAGGACTTTCTGTGCTAGTTACCCATACTTGGGATAAATTTGAACTTTCTCGACACCTAACTATAAAAACACTTCACTAATTCCTGGGCATCTTTCACCCAAATACTTAAAAACTACAGATAATATTAAGCACAATCTCTACACCTTACAATCTACACTTACACTTACACCCTTGGAGGGGAAGAAAAATAGAAACTTGAAGGGGAGTCAAGGTGCTTAACATACAAAAAAAAAACAAAGGAGCGTATTCCAGGTGGCAGAGGAGACCTCACAGCACCTCTTCTTTAGTAATTTATTTTGAAAATGCTATTAATGTTGTGTTACTATCAACATCAGTACCATACATGAGAACAATGAGGTGCAACAGACAAAGCAACTCACTGAGGAAGAAGTGTTGCAAAGGTCCCCATGCCGCTTAGAATATGATCCAAAGAGAACTGGCGGCCGGACAATACACACAGCCTTCCGCCAACAGACTCGTGGTGGATACGGAAGCCTCGTAAAAGGTAAAACAAACACTCTACACCGCCAGCTGCTCGTGACAGAGGCAAACAAACTACAGCAGTCAGGGGGTGTGGCCGGCCAACGTATAAACAAACATAGCCTCCATAAGCGACTGGCTCGACCAACCGCCGCCCCTCAGACTCAAACCATGTGAGGGTGCAGCTTCTGACGCAGTAGACTGGAATGAATTAACTATGGGAATTTCTGAGGTATAAGTGGTTAGACAGGCACTTGGTGGTGGTAGGTTAGGTAGGTAGGTTGCAGGGGAGGGGTACTCAGAGTGGGCTAGACTAGGAGTAACTCAGGTGCTCCTGTGGGAGATTTGCAGTGCTTGTATTTGGTGGACCTGTGACTACAGTGCCAACACACACACACACACACACACAGACACACACACACACACACACACACACACACACACACACACACACACACACACACAAATATTCCAGTGCAGCTGCATTAACAGACAAACACATGGTGACATGCACAGCCAAGTGGTGACCTGCAAGTGTTGCCATCCCAGTGACATCACCACTTAACATCAACTCATGTTGAGGACACAAAGCTTGCTACATTCAGGCACATCTAATAAAACATATCCCATTCAGGCATATCTGACATAACATATCCCTCTCTTACACACACATACACATTAATTATCTGGTAGGTTATCTGGCAGGAAGGCAGATGAGAACAGACATATGAGACATAGTTTCACAATAGAAAGATGTGACTAGTGGAGTGTCCCAGGGCTCTGTCTTGGCTCCAATAATGTTTCTGATATGTATAAATGATTTGTTGGAAGGTTTAAATAGTTACGTGAGTATGTTTGCAGATGATGCTAAAATCGTGAAACATTAAATGTACTGATAGTTGTAAGAAGCTGCAAGAGGACTTGAACAAACTCCACAACTGGAGCCAGAATTGGAAAATGGAATTCAGTGCCGAGAAGTTTCAGGTGTTACAAATGGGAGTGAGTGAAAAAAGACCAAACTGGATACATAAAATGGGAAGTGAGATACTTAGCAAAAGAAAAGAAGAGAAGGACTTGGGAGTGATTGTACAAGATGACCTCTCACCAGAAAAGCATATAAACAGAATCAATGGAGGCACATATGAATTACTGATCAACATAAGTGGCTTTTAATTATATGGACAAGTCTCATCTTAAATGTCAGGACCAACATGCCTAGCCCTGGGCTCCTACACTCCTTATGGGGCAGCATAGGACTGGATGATGGATGGAAGGATGGAAATGATTGGATGATGGATGGATGGATGACAAGGAAATGCTGAGGGAGTTGATGGTGATGATAAGACTAAGACTAGAATATACAGCTGTGATATGGTCACCTCATCTGAAAAAGCACATAGACAAAATGGAAAAGGTATGAGTACAACAGATGTCTATGAGGATGATACCATGCTTAAAGGAACTGACCTACGAGGAGAGACTGTAAAAATTGACGTTACCAACACTGAATAAGAGAAGGGAAAATGGAGATTTGATTACGATGCTTAGAAATGTAAGAGGTCTGGAAAAGGAGGATACGGGGAACCTTCTTGTACTGGACGACAGAAGAACAAAAGATCATGAATATAAACTGGGGAAGAGCAGATGCTTTAATGATCTTGAAAGGTTCAGTTTCCCAAACAGAAGTGTAAGTGCTTGGAATGACTTACACAAGGAGGAGGTGAAAGCAAAAAGCATCCATGTGTTTAAAACTAGACTGGATAAAAGCAGATATGGAGACAGGACAATACATACTTAGTTCAATTCCTGTAAGCTACAAATAGGTAAATACACACACACACACACACACACACACACACACACACACAATGTATACATTCTCAATTGTATCACACACATGTATATATTTTCAACCTTACCACACACATGTACACACTGTCAATCTAATCACACGCACATGTATACATTCTCAAATTCATCACACAAACATATATACATTCTCAACTATATCACACACACACATGTAGGCTATATATTCTCAACCTTATCACACAAACATACATATGCAGAAACCAGGCACAAGCATTCACAGAAAAATGGAACACATACATATACTGATATTTCAAGGAGTAATTGATATATACAAAACCACAAATATCACGACACATGTACATCAACAGTCTCAGGTACACAAGTAACCACCAAGCACATAAAATGATAACTATGGAATGCTAATGTATGAAGCTGAGGGGATAAAGACAAACAAGCAGCACTAAAATTCACATTTAAACTACATCTTCATGCTAAATCACTGCACAATTTATCCTTTTATATACTGTAGTACTTTATGGTATGTGTTTACAAATGACTAGGCAATGATACCTGATCAAGACAAGCAAAACAGTTTAGATCAACTTCAAGTAATTTTTGATTAGCACGTTTTTACTTAATTTGTACTGCTTCTTGACCCAAACACATTCCATCCTTAAGAGGGAATAAATGTTAGGATGATGATGATGATGATGAAAGACAAGAATTTCACTGGACTATTTTCATTCAATACCACTTGAATGAGTGTCCAATGGTTTGTGACATCAAGTCTAGTTTAATGTATACAAAATAACTCACAAAACAAGCATCTCATTTTATCGTTCCTGAGTCCTGTTATCATTTATTTTGCACAATCACTAACAACAAGGTCTTGCAGTTCTTTTGAAACACTAACTCAACTGTTCTCACATCATTACCAAATTTTAAAACATTACTCCTGAACTCGCATAAACAACCAAAACCCTTACACAACACACGATGCCTTCTACCTATACTAATACACACACACACACACACAAACACACACACACACACAGATGGGAAGTAGGTGGAATGACCAGGGGAAATGAGGGAAAGGAGGTAAGGTCATATGCACCTTTTTTTGGCAAGCCCACCCTGAGCACTAGCAGTTCCCTGATGATCCTTACCAACGCTCAACATCAGTCCACACCACAACAAAGATTAAGGCAGCCATCTTAAAACTCATCCATCATACATTTTTTTTCTTTAAACCAGCATGATCTCTTCTTAAAACTCACCCATCTTTTTTTTTTCTTACCAGCCACAATCTTTTCTTATAACTCATTCATAACAATGATTACTTTTAAACAAACACAATAGTTCCTTCATACTCATCCATATTATTTTTGATTAAGAATAATCTTTTTAGTCAGCCATCAGATAATTTTTAACCAAGCAAAATTCTTAAAACTCACACATTATTATAATTTTAATCAAGAATAACCTTTTCTTAAAATCATCCATCCTATTTACCAAGCATAGTACTGTACACAAACTCCACATGGCATCTTACTCCCTTGAAACCAGTACTGTAATATTTTGTTTATTCTTACTCCTTCCAGATGGTTTTATTCAATTTAGGAATGGATTCATACTGAAGGGGTTAATGAAGGCTACATGCAACTCCAGTTCAAAAAGTCTCCTAAATTTGAATTTATAGTGTCTAAAAATAGCAAGAATAAAATTAGTAAAACACCACTGTAGTAAAGGATTAAAAATAGCCATCATACATCTTTCAACTAAGCTGCCAGTGGCTGATGCGAGACCACACTGAGTTTCCCTCACTTATAATGGAATGGCTTAACGTCTGCCGTCTTTGTTATGGTATTTCCTGGCCATCTGCAGCTTCTTGGACTTGGACTCACTTTTTGTACCATGAATCATTTGAGAAATGGGCCACAATATTTTATATATAAAGCTGATAGAACACTTATTAATTTTAGAACCCTGTAAGCACGATGACCTTTATGTATTTCATTCCTGCTACTGACACAGTCTTATTCATCCTTGGAGAGTCTTTTCAAACTGAAGGGGTTTGACAACAATATGAAGGAGGCTCTCCTAAGCTGAATAAAATCATGTGGCAGTAGCAAGAACAAAATAAGGACATCATTGTCTTCAAAGGGTTACTGTGCATAAAGATGCAGGAAACTGAAACCATACCAATTTTCTAGAGCAGTAGAAGCATGAGAAAAAAATTAAATATATACTTGAAATATTCATACACATGCTAACTGCAATTTCAGTTTTTAAATACTGTATACTGATAGTGGAGGTACAAAACCCACACACATAATGACACAGTTGTGGTTTCTTCAATGAGAAACACTGAAAATGGATTTTAATGTAAAAATGAAGCTCCAACATCCAAACAGGCAAAGACATACCTGTAGTTCTAAAACCAAAAATAATTAACAAAGGAAATATTACAGGCATTTTAAAAATTTACCTACAAGACTGAATGAGTTAAAACATGCCTGCAATTCATTATTCACAAAGGATGTACTGGTCTTACATTTGACTACTGTAAATTAACAGAACAGGCAAAAGCAATCCTGTAGTTCCATCAAGAAAGAATAATTCGCGGGACATATTAGTCTCAATACTGACTGACAAAATCAAACAAGTTAAAACACACCTGCAGTTCTATCACAGTAAAAAGATTTTACAAAGGATATGTTACTCTCAAAGTCAGGCTACAAAACTGTACACATTATAGCACTCTTGCAGTTCCATCACAGGAAGAATAAATTAAAACCAATATGTTAATTCAAATATGAATCAAACAGTACATGCCCAAAGTTCCACAAGTGAAAATCATTTACAAAAATTAGTCCAAAACACCAAGAGGTGGGCAAATGGCCAGTCTGGGTGAAGGCTGAGTGGTTAGTTTGGGCAGTGGGGGACTGTTGGTTGGTGGTGGCACAACTGAGGTAGTGTATGGTTCCTGTGTGGCAGTAGTGGGTCCGTGCCTGTACTATCGCTGGCTGAAGAGGCTCCCTTACACCTCCGCCTTAGCAGTCTCATTATATAGTGCACCATAGTACTCTCTTATGTGTTACTCAAAGCTTCTTAATAAGGATATAGTTTGCATGAATAACACATGAAAGAATATAACTGCAGCATATGCAGAAATTAATAATTTACTTTGACCTACATATTGCTCTCTGGTATTCTCTTAATGCTATTAACATCTTTGTAAAGTACAAAAGTACAGTAGATATAGTTAGCATAATATACAAGAGAATAACAAGGTGTATGCATGAACTACAGCAGCTGGCTTGCACACACCTGACATGGATGGACTACACAAGTTCAAGCTGTGTAGGGCATCATATGCTGAAATAACCAGCTAAGGATGATGCAGGAGGGAGCCTCCTAAGGCCACAACACTACAGGCCACGGAGTGGTGGGAGCAAGGATAGTCTCCTTGCCATGCCCTGGGCTTATAATGCACTCTCAGAGAATTCAGTGTTGACTATGGAAATGCTGAGGAAAATACTGTTATGATGATGTGGCTGTGCACATTTGGCAGTGACGGCTGTGGCTGAGCCTTACATCTACGACAAACACTAGCGAGCCAAAATTTGCGGTAGTGACCCGGGAGAGCTTATATAAAACTCAGCTCTCACCATACCTAAATATAATGAAGCTTACATAGTATCAAACATCAAGTACAAAATGCTAACCGTACCAAAAGATCTCAACTTGCTAGCTATAGTATATATAAAAATTTTCCTTGAATTTTAAAAGCTGCATCTCAATCAAAATGGCAGTGTGACACTCGAGATCATTACCACGGATATTTACGCTTCGTCTCAATTAAGAACAAATCATTATTCTTGACTAAAATCTGGCCAGAATGGGAAATAACAACAAAGCAGTATTTACTTACCAAAATACAAACTTTTTTTGACATTACCTGGCAGTACAAGTGAGAGGGTTTTGAGACAGCTCTGAGGCTCCTGTGTTTCCATCCTTCCTCACTCTCCCTCACCCTGTTACCCTGGTTGCTCCTCTTCATCACTCGATTCACTCTTCCCCCCTTCCTCCTCCTCCTCCTCTTCTTCTTCTTCCTCTTCTTCTTCTTCTTCCTCCTCCTCCCTGCCCACACGTGAGGGCCCTGCCTGGGCCTCCTCCTGGGTGGTGACTGGGACAGCAATCGCACCAGGGCCCCCAAACGACTTGCTCTGGAGGTTCACAGACACTCCAATCTTGTCCTCTGCCAACTCTGAGAACTGGGCCTGGGGGTATGGTAGAAGGATAAGTAAACAAGGGGAGCTGGAAGCAGAGAAGTGAGGAGTGATATGTAGAGATGGGAAGAGTGGTGAGCATACAGGCCTTCCAGGATTATGGGAAAAGTGAGTTATGACAATCCATATACAGGAGTGCTGATAAAGGAAGAATGTCTGAGAGAGAAACAGGAAAGTGTAAAGATGAGTGGTATGGAGATTCTTCTGTCACTGTAAAATCCTGTGGGACAGTTCCAAAGAGGAAGCAAAGCATTCAGGGAGATTCACAGAGTACAATTGCTATAATAGAACTAGCAATAATCTATAGTGTCTGTCTAGCATTAATCTTCTACATAACATGCTTCTGTTACTCCATAAGTTCTACTAGCCAAGAAACCTAATCAGGAATGATAGTATGTGCTAACTGTATAATGTAACAAAGAGAAATGGGACAAAGAAGTCATCAGAGCAGTGGGTGAGAGTAGCAGTGAAACCTCACCTGTGGCTTGCGATCTTGTGTGGTCATGTAGCAGACGCCCATGGTGCGGGTGGTGTGGAGCCAGTAAAGGTCACTGGTGCCTGCTTGTGGGTCATGACGCAAGATCAACGCACCTGCCATTCTTGGGTGAACACCCTCTAGGAACCCAGACTCTGAAAATAGCACCTAAAATTATAATTGTAATGGTCAATCCCCTATTAGCTACTTCCTTCGATGTGTACAGGCCCAAGACTAGGCTACCACACTCTCGGATATTTACCCTTTCATTACCAGGGGTCCTTTTGAGTTTAACCTCTTCACTGTGTTAATGTCTCTCATATTTTTCTTACTACAGTCAAACTATTTTCTTTGCAACTGGAAACTTTTTCAAACTTGTGGTTTTTATTTACTGTATATCCTTTTAATCAACCCCTTCACTATGAGGGGTTTCTCCATAAATGAATCAAACCTAGGTTGTAGCACTAATAAAATACAAAAACTTCAGTGTCGTGAAAAGGTTGATACAATCATTTGATGGTAACAAGAATAAAGTAAAATATCACCATCAAGCCAAAGGGGCTGATTCAAGTTATTATTATCCCTCCAATATGATGTCCCTCTTGAACTAAATTACCAGTACATTATCCTTAGGAAGCCAGAAAAATAGTTACAAAAGGTGCCAAAATATTAAGGGGAGTTTAACAGAAGGAGACAGACTCATGCTCCTATAGAGTAATTCAACCTGTGCAGCATACATAATCATAAGTCTCATATTCACTGCTATCACCTGATTTTCACACTTATTCTAAAGTGTCAACCAAGGTGAATATCAGCGACAATATTCCTCGAGTGAAAATCCACACATGCCTATTTAGGTCTTTATATAATCAATAATTTCAAATTCTACTTCAGCTCATTAAACTGCAAATCTTCTTTAGTTATGTCTCCATATATTCATATTATTGTCAATATGTAAGTGCTGTTAATAACATATGCACTAACATTAAGAAGATGAAATTTAGGGTGCTTGAAAAATCATAACCCAAACATAACATTTGCAACTGCTGGTGGTATGGAAATCTTTACAATTCAAACAAAACACAGACAAAGGTGCTGGTAGGTAAGTGGTTGATTGCAAGTTTGTTAAGTCTGAAAATTTCTAAGCTTTATGAGTTTTTGATAAATAATGCATCTGTCCAGGCAGATATCCCCCCCTCTGTCATTTTTATCAGGATAAATATCCACTCTAATATCTTCACTTTTACTCACAATCGGTTTAAATAAATGAGAATAAATGGGGCCCCAAGAGGGGGGAGGGAGGGCAGCATAAGGGAGGGGAGAGAAAAGAGGTGGGAGATGGGAGAGTGTCAAGGCTGACAAGTGGTAGGAGGGTGGAGGTAAGGAGAGAAGAGGGAAAAGGGTGTTATGGGATGGGGGCTGCAGTGGGTAGGGATTTGGCTAGGGGGACTGTTACCTTCCCCCAACATTATCTCCCTATCCTTCCCTCAATCATCTTTCCCTTATCCTTCCTTCCCCCTGTTTCATTCAGTTCTTGCTCTTCATTATATTCCCCCCTTTTCTTCTTCTTCTTGTCCTTTCTTCCTCCAATCAGATATTCCCATCTCTGGGTCCCTTTCCGGTTCCACCTTAGTCCTTCACTTCCTTCCTCCTTTACTTTTTCTTTTTAGTTTATCTTATATTTCCTTTCCCTTATATTCTCTCCAACATCTTCACTCCTCATTGATTTATCATTTTATCATTACTTAAAGGGCAGACAGTCACATTTCCAGTTTTATCTCCTAGCAGTAATAAAGGCTAAACGTGGCAGTTGTGCACATTTGGGTGCACGTGTAGCCTGAAGCATATAAATGCAAAAATACACAAACTGTGATTCTGCCACATTTACCCTTTCTTGCTACTAGGACATACAGCTGGTAATGTGGCCATTTGTGCAATAATAGCCACCTAGAAGCACCCATACTGTAAAAAAAAAATGCTGCAGATATTCACTAAAGAGGGTACATATTTACCCCAGTGATAAGCGCATCCTCCTGCAGTTTTCTTTAACTAACAGAATCATTATTTCATGAAGGAATTTCTATGTACTTGCACTTAACCCAAGGAATCCCATTGACGTATGGGTACATCGCAACATTTTGTCACAGCTAAACCCATCGACGTACGGGTACGTCGCGCAATTGCAAGGGTCATAATTTGCACAATTTTCAAGTTTCGTGGGTGATTTTTGGTAGGCATATGTGGGAGACTTTCCTCTACCTGTTGTCCAGCAGGGATACTGCCTGGCCCCACCTAACCCCCCCTTCCCCCCACACTGGGCAATTCACCTTTTAGCAGTAACCTGGCCAGTAAAGGTATGTTGCCCCACGGTCTCTCCAATGATGAAATTCACAGTGAAAGTGATTCCTGAGGTGGAGGACAAAGAAATAACGAAGCTAGAGCAAGAAACAAATAGAAGTGATGAGATGGTAATGTAATAAAGGAAGGTGCCATATGTGGATGTGTTTGGTGACTGAACAATGCTTCTACTGCCTAAATAAATGTGTGAAAACCAATATAATCTTGTACTACAAGTAAATTCGTACCAAATACATAAATAAATAAGTAATTTAAAGTGGCTTAAATTAGTTAACCCTTCCATAGTTCGTTTTCTTTAGCCAGGTACCCTGAGAAAGAGGGAAAATATAAGGCTGACTCATCTACCTGTAGCACCATTTATAACCTCAGGAGGGCGATTTCTCTATGAATTTTCGATGTTTCTCACCAAAAGCGAAGGTTTGAGCCAAAAAATAAATAAATAAACAAATATCGGAAAATGCTCGGGACTGGGGGGTATTGGAGGTTGGAAATCGGTCGGGACGTGATGGGTTAAGTTCCCAATACCCTCTACTTCCATGCATAAGATCAGCCAGAAATATCTCGCAGTTTTTTGCAGTAAGACAAATTAAAAAAAAAGTGGATATCTGCCCCGATTTATGCTATCCAAGTCACACCTTCATACAGGTATTACTACATTTTCATAATATCTTCATGTAGCCTCCAAACTCAGTTCTCTGCTTCATATCAAGGTCTTCAGAGCACTGGTCATTTTTCAACCTTCAGCCACTCTATGCCATCCAACAGAATGGGTTAACTTCTCAATCATGAGCTGAAAATACTTCTCACTTAAAATTGTATACATGAATTTAAATGAGTTATCTGACTGCACCACTCCTAGACATTCAGTAAAGACTCGTGGTATAGGTATGTTGCCAGGCAGGGAAGGGAAACACACATACCAAGAAAGTGCGTGGTGACTGCATGAGAGATGTTGGCGCCCAGCTCTGGGGTGATGGCAGCTCGGGCACAGAGTCGGGCAAACATGGTGCGTATGAGGTGCTCTCCACACCCCGTTGTGCTCACTCCAATGCTCACACCACTGCCTGACACACCACCATCATTAACACACCCACACACCCGGTGACAAGTGCAAAAAAAAATACTGACAGGATCTCAATTTTTTTTTTTCTCACACATTAATGATTAAATACAGACTATCCTAAAAGATACTGTAATACAGGTAAACTTAATGTACAAGCTTTCTAATACTTTACCACTCCACAATTAAGCAACAGGATCATTTATTTTTTCTTCATTATTATTCCATCCATCCATCCATCATCCAATCCTATGTTGCCCCATGAGGAGCATAGGAGCCCGGGTCCTGACATCTGAGACGAGCCTTATTCATCCCTAAGAGCAATAAACCCCAACCACCCCTTGGACATAAACCTGCACCGGCTCAATCTGACTGGAGCGCCTTAATTATATACAGTACTTACTAAACCACTAGGTGCCATAAACTAGTTATATGATTACCACCCAGCATAGTAAATGGTTTCTTGCTGTACAGGAAACCTTTTGGCTTGTCACTCAGTGTAGTCACCCACAGGCAGAAGGGAGAGGAAAGAATGAAGGAAAGAAAGACAGAAGAGGGAGAGTAAAGTCATACGTAGGCAGAAGGAAGAGGAAAGAATGAAGGAAAGAAAGACAGAAGAGGGAGTGTAAAGTCATACGTAGGCAGAAGGAAGAGGAAAGAGGAAGGAAGGAAGAAAGGAAAGGGCAGACACCCAAAGTGGCATAACATCAAGTGAGTGGATTATTATTACTATTTAAAGAGAGAGAGAGAGAGAGAGAGAGAGAGAGAGAGAGAGAGTTATCTCTCCTATACAAAGGTGTTCTCTGTATACTGCACTCTCACATTTAGAGAGCGACATGTGTGAANAAAAGAGAAGAGAAGGGGAAAGAAAGAGAAAAAAAAAAAGAAAGAGGAGAGAAAAAGGAGGAGGGAGAGAGAGGGAAAAAAAGAGGGAGGAAGAGAAAGGGAGAGAGAAAGAGAGAGAGAGAGAGAGAGAGAGAGAGAGAGAGACTTATCCCTTCTAGACCAAGGTGTTCTCTGTACACTGAACTCTTACATTTGGCGAGTAACAGGTGTGAAAAAAAACTGGAATTTGCCAAGTCTGAACTGAATAACTAATGGGAAAAAAATAAATTGTTTCTGGGCATGCATGACTGGACTGATTTTCCACCTTATGACATTACTGGGAGTGAATCATGTGATAAACACACATAACATGATTCAGTTTAATTTATTTTTGCCAAGAAACACAGAAAAACTCACATAAGAAAAGAAAATAATGGCTTGATGTACACGTGGTGTATGGTGCATGGATGCCTTAGTTGGCACCTGAAGCCTCACTCCCTGTAGCTTCTGTTGTCCCTTCCTCCTGTGGATCTTTATCTGAGCCAAATCCTTCAAAATCGAAGTCATCTGGAATGCTTGCAATGTCTGTTGTCATCAACTGGGCCAGGATCACTGAAGAGGGAAGCTTCAGCTGGTGCAGTATCTTCACTCTGTCGTCGGCCCAAGTAACAAGTGATGTGCGCTTGTTGTTGTTCGTTTATTTTCTTATTGTATTCCTTCAAGAAGAAAGATGATATTTCATTAATTTTTCAGTACCAGCCGAACACGATCACTCTCACTCGCTACAACAGTCTCTATTTCTTCTTGGAGACAGGAACAGTCACTCAATATGTGAGAGAGTTTCACCGATATAAGCTGCTTGAAAGTCTGCACAGGTTTATCTTCTTGTTCACTGTCTTCTATTTCATCATCATCATCATTATCCAGCATTTCTTTAATGTTCTGTTCAGTGTTTTCAGATATCATCTCACCCAACTCTTCTTCATTAACTTCATTAAATCCTGGACCACTTCTTGCTGTTTCTACCGCTTCTTTCATGAGCTGTTCCTTCCGCTGACGCTGTGTCTGTGTGTCCGTGTCACCGTCAGCACCGTCCGTGATGAGGTGGGGGAGAAGTGGTGCCCATACGTGCTTAATGGGAGCATTACTAATTTTATGCCAGGCATCTACCACAAAGTTGACAGCCTGTCTGATATCAAAACGTTTCCAGAACGTTTTGATGGTAACTATCTCCCCTGGCATGTTGATAGGTAAGGCCTTATCTGGTGATGAAGCTGATGTGGATGCCACTACTGCAACTTCTGGCAACTCTGTCACTGCAGGTGGGATTCCAGTGTGTGGTGCTGAGGGTGCAGGAATTTCTTCATCACTTTCTTGCATTATTTCAGCGACCTCCTCTTGACTGTCTGTTTCCTGTCGTATTTTAACATGGACTGCTGTGTAAAAAAAGAAGTTTAACATTTGCGATGATCTCTTGATCTATGGGTTGAATTTTAGATGTTGTGTTTGGCGGAAGAAAGCACACTTTAACACAGGGATGTCTGTCTACCAAAATCTTGGCATGCCCTGGGGCATTGTCCAAAAACAAGACCACTTTAAAGCCAAGATTGAACTGTTTACACTTTTCACGAGTTGCGGGACCAAAATGATTATCAAAAGAGTCAGCAGAAATGTTCATTGTCATATGCCCTTTTGCATTAGCATACCACACTACATTTTACTTGTTCATGTTGTAGTTCTTGTAAGCTATTGGTTTCTTGGACCTATAAATCACTACTGGTTTCATCTTGTGGGAACCTGTGGCACTGGTTTAAGCAAGAGGGTAAGTCTATCCTTGCTCATTTTTACACCTCTTGCTTGTTTTTCTTGTTTCACAATGTAGGCAGATTTTGGAGACTTTTTCCAAAACAAACTTGTTTCATCTACATTATACACTTCATGCAGGCTGTATCCCACTTCCTTAATAATTTCTTCCGCTATGCTTAGGTAAGACACAGGTGCCTCGCAATCAGCAGAAGCTAATTCACCTTGATACTTAGCAAATCTAGTGCCACATTGCTTCTTGAACTTTGCCAGCCAACCCTCGGATGCTGTGAAGAGTGGGGGATTTTGGATTGCTTTTTTCTGCAAACAGTCTGGTAGAAAATATGTGCCTCTTCACGAATATGAGGCCCATCAACACTGCCTTGTTCCTTCATGCGTCTGTTAACCCACTTCACCAAAAAATTTTCAGTTATTGCAAGTAAAGTAAGACCTCACTATAACGGACTAATTGGGGCTCAGGCCAGTCCGAAATATGCGATTTTCCGATAAAAGCGACATCCGGACTTACCCCTGCTAATCTGGACTTTTTCCAATATATCAGACATTAGTCCGGATTGCATCAGTGGTTTTCACCACCATTGCAGTATTGTACTGTGTTATACCTTCACTACATTAATCAAATGGTATAATAATACTGTACTGTGCACTGAAAAACATGTCTTTTACTTGTCTTATTGTGGTGAACATAGCTGAAGTTGTCAGGCAGTCCGGACTGCTTTCTGGCTATATCGGACTTTTTCCGATATATAGGAGTTTAGTCCGGTAGCCCCTCGAGTCTGATAAAAGCGAATTCCGGTCTACTGAAGTCCGTTATATCGAGGTTTCACTGTAGTCGGCGCTTATCCGTACTCGAGTGAAGGATGACCACATATGCGCTAGTGCTGTCTGTAAAGTATCTCTTTGCCACTGCTATGGACTTCTTCACCTCTTCCTTTTTCTTTTTAATGGCTCTTATGCTCCTGGGTATTCCAGTCTCTTTCACAATTTGACACATTTTCTGACCCTGATCTAACATCTTTATAACTTTCTCTTTGTCCTGCAAAGTGTACTTGCTGAATTTCTTTCCAACTCTGTACTAACATTTTGGCCCTTTCTTCACATTTGGACTATTTGGTGGTCTGCCATGGTCACCCATTCCACCTTTCTGTGTTTCATCAGCCATTATGTGTTCTCAAGTCCTCAGCACAGGTGGAAATCACAATAAAGCACAGATAAAATGCTGCACATGTGATGCTGTTGGCAGAGAAGTGTACCGCACGTGATGGTGGCTGGCAGAAAAGTGTAAATAAAGACGTCTCGAAACTTCAAGAGGTTCGAGAAGACGAGACTTGAATTTCACAATACAAACTAAATTTTGGTGAAATTAATTCAGATTAATAAAAAAACTGAAATTAATTGACACAAAATTATAGAATACAGTTACAGTATATTTTTATTATAAATAGCTCACCAGATGTGAGATTTCTGTCACCAAATTAAAGTGTTGTGCACAATCCCATCCCATCGCCAATAGTGAATTCGCCAAATAAATAACTGCCAAATGTGAGAGTTCACTGTACTCTATATATTTTAAAATTATGCCTTGAATGAATCCTGGATTATTTCCAAACAATAGTAGGTTATGACCACAATCTTTTTTTAATGATAAACTGAGTCATTATAACAATTAAAAATCCCAGAAGCACGTAAGTAAGGACTGTTCATAACTCCGGTCATTATTCTTGTCAATGAAGGAGGCTACCCAACACTTCTTCCTTGGCAGTTTATTTTTGTACAAGACACATTAAATATTTTCCTGAAGAAGGATTGGATGATGGATAGATGGATTTATGGATATGTTATCAACTGATTAAGAGACTACTGTATCCTCCAGTACAGTGGTATCTTTTCACATTTCTTCTGCCTACCACACAAATGATCTGATGTTGCTTACGGTGACCTCCTATACTCAAGGGGTTATTGATGTCTATATCAAACTCCTCCAGTTCAAAGTCACACCTAAGCTTAAATAAAATGTCACAAAGTAGCACACATGAAACAAGAAAGATGTCACACTAGGAAAGGAGTTAAAAGTGTCACATTCAAAATACATCACTTCAGAAGAGGTGCTATAATGCTTCTTAATGGTCTTTCTGATGCTTGATATGGTCTTCTGTCCTATCTTGACTAGAGGTGTGCATGTGCAAGTGCTACAGTACCAGTATCAGGGAGGTTACAGCATACACACAAGAAATACGAATCTTCTACTGCTTACTCTCTTTTTCAAACCTCTTTAGTATTACTGGTCAGCAGTATCCTAAGCTGAGTTTATAATGGTAAAAGAGTGAAATATGAAAGACACCAGCACTGAAAGGGTTAAAAGCTTTGTCAAAATAAAACAATGACCTTCAACTATGAACATCAGGCACAAAACACAACAAAACAAACATACAAATAAACCTGCACATGCTTGCACACACAAGGGACTGTATTCTCGTCAGTGAACCATTTCAATTAGGTCATGTGCTTCACTTATTTATTCTGCTACTTCCAGATAGTATCCTGCTTCTGGGAGACCTCTTGCAGGATGGTGTAACTGAAGGCTATAGCTAACTACTTTCAAAGTGTCTCCTGCAGAATAAAACTCTTGGAGATAGCAAGAATAGCCTTCAATGAAAAATGTATCACTAAACTGAAGAGGTTACACAGACTCCCTAATATCTTACCAGTATAAACTATTTCTCCATATGAAACATTTTTTTAAAGCAGTATGTGTCAAGATTTGAGACATAATTACCATCTATGCTGTCCTTCTGCCTACGGGTGACTTTACACTCCCTCTTCTGTCTTTCTTGCCTTCATTCTTTCCTCGTCCTTCTGCCTGTGGGTGACTCTACACTAAGTGACAAGCCAAATGGTTTCCTGTACACCAGGAAACCATTTACTACGCTGGGTGGTAACCACATAACCAAATTTTGGCGCCTGGTGGTTTAGTGGGTAGTTACGGCGCTCCAATCAGATTAAGCTGGTGAAGGTTTATATCCAAGGAGTGGTTGGGGCTTATTGCTCAAGTAATGCCATTCAGGGATGAGTGAGGCTGGTCACTCTCATCTTAAATGTCAGGACCAACTTGCCTAGCCCCGGGCTCCTACGCTCCTCTGTGGGGCGACATAGGATTGGATAATGAATGGTGATGAAAAAATGAATGAAAATAATTTGATGTAAGTAAAATACACTGCAAAGGAGGAGGTGCTAAGGGAGCCTCTACGGTGGACAAGAATATAACTCAGGGTGTCAAAGCACGGGGTCCTACCATCGCAGTTGTTCTCCGCCCAGCAGCCACAGCCATACACAGCAGCCTGACCCACTCGCCCAGTGTGTTTAAGCAGCAGACCACCAGATGACACCGCACTCGCCACATACCCTGACCCATCCACGCACACTGCACCAACTGTGTCCAGCAACCCACCCTGTATGAGATGAAATGAAAGAATGGAAAAATAAATTGCATAAAATTTTCATTATAAGCTGCCCCTCCCCCCCTGGTTTCTCTCTCTCTCTTTCCCCCACCACTACATAGTAAATTATAGAAATCCTCTTATCAAGTTCCATTCCTACTAGCATCTATTAAGCTGATTTGCCAGTCCTGTCAAATTTATGGTACCTGTACCAATTATAGTAAATGGAAAAAGTTGTTACTGTACTGTTATTAACTCCAGTGTGTCTGCCTAAACAGACTCACTGACCACAGGTAAACAACCGCTTTTGTGGGGCTGTCCTACAGGTATACCCGAGGAAAGTTCCGCGTTACACATTCGCTCACCATTTCAAAATAGTAAATGTGAGACAAGTGGTAGTGAAGCAGTAGCCAACATTCGTCTATCTGGTAACTGTGTGAGATGGATGGGTATGGAGGTGGGAGAGGTAGGAACTATGAGCTACCCCAGCCTTCCTCCTCCCTTAACCTCTCCCCTCCCACACAGTGGTATCAGACATTTGAGTGTCTGGCTACTTCTTCACTAGTGGTTGTCTCACGCATAAAGGTCTGAACTGGCAGGCAGGTATATAAGGCAGAACTTTCCTCTGGTGTACATTACTGTACAAGGTCTGTTAAGAAAATATCCAACCTTAGGCTCAAAAAAAAAAAAAAAAAACTAACCTTTTGAGCTAGGACACTAATCCCCCTCATAGTAGGCCCCTTCTGACTTGACACAAGAACCTCAGCATTCTTTCCACTGCCTGAAACATTTTTCAAAGTTGGTTTTCAGTATCACCTGCAGGTGCTTTGTCGCATTTGTCATGATCTCTTCTCTTGTCTCAAACTGGGAATCTTTCAGCAGAGTTCTGAGCTGGGGAAATAACCAGAAGTCACACACAACCATGTCTGGTGAGAGCCTTCCAGGCCTATGGGACATTGTGCTTGGCTAAAAATTCCTGAATCATTTGAGAAGAATGGGCAGGGGCATTGTCATTGTGCAGCTTCCAACTTACTGCTTTCCAAAGGTCTGGTCTCTTATGCCGATCTGAATCATGAAGACAATGGATAGCATTGAGGTAGTAGTATTTGTTGACAGTCCAACCCTATGGTGCGTATTCGTGATGCTCAAAACCACGGTAGTTGAAAAAAATACAAACTCAACACGCAAGCATTTTTCACCTTGCTGTGAGCCTGTCATGCATTTTTTGTCTGAAAGGACCCTGAATGCTTCCCCTGGGACGACTGTGCTTTGGTTTCTGGGTCATAGCCATACACTCAAGTCTCATTTCCAATGATAACTGAGTTCAGAAAGACCGGATCACGATTTGCACACTCCAACACGTCTTGAGCAACGTTCATCCGAATGAACAGATCATGACCAATGAGATGAAGCACCTGCAGGAGATACCAAAAACCGACTTTGAAAAATGTTTCATGTAGCGGAAAGAACACTGGGTTATGTGTGTCAAGTCAGAAGGGACCTACTCTGATGGGGATTAGTGTCCTAGCTCAACAGATTAGCTATTCCATGCAGGGAACTGGTACCCCCTTGTAATATATAGTCTCGCCTACTTCTTCCTTAGCCTTTATCATTCTTTTTCTGTGCCTGGCCTCCTCTCTTCCTATTTCTCCCATCTTTTCTGTTACTTCTTATTGCTTTTTTTTCTTTTACACCTTGCTTTACATTGAGTGACAGGCCAAATGGTTTCCCGTAAGCCAGGAAACCATTTACAACACTGGGTGGTAACCACATAACCAAACCATACATGCTCCCTACATGTCAACAAGTGGGTTGGTGGAGGGTTAGTGCCCCCTCCCTGTAAAACGAATAACTCAAAAGTCAAATGGTCACCCATTACGAGATTATGGTGTCTGGCAATAAATAGGTAGACCGAGGTCAGATCATGTTCTTCTCCACAATGAGGTACACGGAAATATGAGATGAGGTGGCTCCCACGTGGATGCCACAGTTGCTCCGCCCACAGTGTTCAGTGCCACCACATGCAGGCTCCTTATCGGTGCCAGGAAAAAGTTATAAAGTGCCATGTACATGGGTGCTCGCACCCAGGTAAGAGTGAATGGAGCTTTGAGTGATGAGTTTTCCGTGAATGTTGGTGTGCATCAGGGGTCAGTTTTGAGTCCCTTGTTGTTTATCATGGTGCTTGAAGCCCTCTCACGTGACTTCAGAGATGGACTCCCATG
>JAGKTI010013016.1:11222-23714 GCA_018397915.1 Birgus latro
GAGGATAAAGTTGGGGGAATGAATGTGTGAGAAAGAGAGAGAGAGAGAGAGAGAGAGAGAGAGAGGGAAGGAAGAACTTTGAGTGATTGTCTGGCACTGAGTGTTTTTAAATTAAGGTTGAGCGAGCGAGGGAGTGGATGATGGATGAGTGGGTTTGTGGATGATGAGAGACAGGGAGAAGATGAGTGGGTGAGGCAGTGGTTGACTGGATGAGTGTCAGGGAAGGATGGCAGGATGAGTGGTAGGGAAGGATAAGCGGATGACTAGCAGAGAAGGATGATAAGTACTGTATAGCTGAATATTAGTGAGGGGAGAGTGACTGCCAGAATTCTCCCTTTCCCATTATGGCCAAGTACGATAATGGGGTGAAATCTATTGTGCAAATGAGCATCGCAGGAGGTTCAACAGGTGTACGTCTGCGTGTGTCAGAGTTATCCCACTTGTATTTTTGTGGTCAGTAAAATCTGTATCAATCTATGTGTTTATCTATCTGTCTGTCTGTTTCTCGGTCCATCATCTGTCTATCCATCTATTTACCCCTCTATCTATCCAGTGTGAGGGATTTATATTGCATTATTGCTGCCACTGGATTTTACTCAGCTTTGGAGGGATTTTTCGAACTGGGGGCGTTAGATATAGCCTTCATGAACACCTTGACTATTGAACATTATTTCTCTTGATTAAAGTCGTTTGGCGGAAGCAGGAGTAAAGTGAAAAGTAGGTCATTGGAGTAGTAAAGGTAGTAGTAGTAGTAGTAGTAGTAGTAGTAGTAGTAGTAGTAGTAGTAGTAGTAGCAACCCCAGGCTCCTCTGAACGTGAACCCCTTGAACTGCAGTCTGAAACTTCCTTTCTTTCGCAGTTCACCATCCTCCTTTTGGGGGATAGGGAGGGGATGTAGGGACGTTTGCATAATCAGGGAACTCCACCGACAGATCGTATCAGTGCTATCTCATGAAGGCGACTCTCTCTCTCTCTCTCTCTCTCTCTCTCTCTCTCTCTCTCTCTCTCCACGTCATCAGGGTAACAGAATTAAATGTCCACCCAAGTTACATTCTGCCCAGACTCCTGACGTTGCAGACTGGGAGACGAATGCGATATCCACTGAACCACGATGGCGGGTGGCTTTCATTAGCTTTTACAATGATAACTTTTTTCTTTAACTGTGGCTACTCCAGACGATTTTATTCAGCTTTGATCGTACCTCTTGAATTGAAAGGCCTAAAATCACCCCCTTCTCTAATCCCCTTGATTGAAGGATGACTATTGTAATCTGTCTTAACTATATTGCGACGATTTTCTTCAGTGTGTGAGTAAGAGGTGAGTGAATAGGTGAATTGGTAAGTTTATGGGGTACTGATACAGAGAAGCACTGAAACGGGATCATTTAGAATTAATGAAACACCTGAGGCAGAGTCTGTCTTTTGTGTATTCTTGTTCACAGTGTTATCGGATCTTGTCTAGTCTCAAAATTGTCTTAATCAACACACACACACACACACACACACACACACACACACACACACACACACACACAAACACACACACACACAAAATTAGTGACCGAGCGACAAGGAACAGATCGTAAAATTGCTGCTGAACCAACATCCTACTTCCTTACGATGATTCTTCACTGGATATTAATTTTCCTTTTAACATAATTTCTTCACAGACTGCCTCAGGTCCAGTACTGTACCACTTCACCCTCTACTGAGCTCCAGATTCTCTCCTACTGTCGATTTTACCTTCTCTCGTCCTCTGTTTGTTCCCCCTGACTAAACTCTCCCATCGTTGAACTGAAAGCCTCCCATCCATTGACTGACCACGAAGGACTTGTATCACCTCAACAGTTTTGGTCCGTCCTCTGATTATGCGTGCTCCCTGTCACCTCTTCCTAAGCGATTTGTTTTGCATTTTCCACTTTCCAGCATTTCACGCCGTTTTTCCCGCTGCCAGACGACTTTATTCAGCTGACGAGAACCCCCTGCTGGAGAAAAGTTAGTTAAACCTGTATCTAACCCCTCCATTTTTGAAGAGTCTATCCTAAAGTGAATATAAACCATCCGAGACTACAGACATATGAAATAGAAAATACATCATTGGCTGGAGGGGTTTTGTATTCTTCTGTGTGTTATTTAGCTGGTTTCAGTGTGGACAGAGTTTGCCTAGATACCGTGCAAGATGATACCAATACGCCAGTTAAGGATTCGAACCGCTAAAGGAGAGTTTGGAAGGGATGCTAGAGAGGTTCCTAAGGCCAAGGGAAATTGTGGTCCTCTATAATGCCATTGGATGAGACTCACACGCCTATTTTCTCATACCATTGCCCTTGATGTCTATAATTCACTCAGATATTATTCCTATCCATTAACCCCTCAGTCCGATGGCGTATTTTTCCCCAATTTAGGGTTCTTACTTTTACCCATTAGCCTTTTCAGTCTGATGGCGTATTTCCCTCCATTTTATTCTTGCTACCACCGAAAGGATTTACGTAGCTTGGGACTGACCCCCTCCATTATTTAAGGGGTTAAGTCAGGTCATATCTAACACCCCCCGTCCGAAAAGCCTCTCTTAGGGTATGCAGTGAAGAATACGCCATCTATATCAAACGTCTAACCTTGAGTGTGTACCCTATTATGCTCCAAACCCTTTTTGTACGAGCGCGAATTCCTTTTATGTTATGCTTGCTAAATCCAGGCAATTTCACGCTCACAGACACAATCTCTACTATTCCTTCTATTTATATTTTTCCCACTCCACAGTTCGCCTGGGAGTGGTCGGGTCGCAGCCTTTCTCTGTGATGGAGGAATAGGAGGAAGTGGTTCTTATCGAAATCCGTGGCTTAGAAACCATTACCGAAACCGTCTAGGGCAGGGGAAAAAGTTTTAGAGCTGACTATTGTATTTGTGTTTGCTGTGAGAATTTAGGTTTCATAGAGTCCCCTGCTGTGAAGTAGGGCTGAATTGCACTACTTGTTGCAAACTACAGACGGTTTCACTCAGCTCAAGAAAGGCGTCGCTTATCGATGGAGTTAGCAACATAATCTACTAATCCTTCAATACGACGACTTGCAGTATTTTTCTGAGATGATTCGTGCTATCTTCGGACGACTTTACTTATACAGGAAAGACGTGTTGTACCGATGGAGCCAGTGACACGATGAATAACTAGGGCCTTGGCTCGGCTCCTGTCAACTCTCAGGCCTCTGTAACTCACTCTTAGCTGAGTGAAATAGTCTGGCGTTAGCTGGGATTGAATGAGCTGTGGTAGTGATAACAATGTACGGGATGGTACACATTGTGTACTCTGCCAACGAAAACCTCTTTCGTGCTTTATAATGCATGTTTTTTTTAATTTTTCTAAAAAGTTCTATTGATTTCACGATTGAGTTCTTATTTTGTTTTTGTTGAGTATCGCCAATCTCTCTGACCGGGCAGACCCATCAACTGCAGGTAAGCAACTGCTCCTGCAGGACCATCTCGTGCAGTGAACCCATGTTCCCTTGCTGAAGATAACTGCCTCGCCATAGCCAGGCACGGGGAAGGGTGCAGAGTCTTAGTTCCTAAATGGGCGCCGCATTTGCGTCTCTCCATCCATTTAACAGGGGCACCATAGCAGACTTTACATAATCCTGTCAGTTGGTTATATGGTTACCACCCAGCTTTGTAAATGGCTCCCTGGGTTACAGGAAATCATTTCGTTTGTCACTCAGTGTAGGGCCACCTAAATTTGAAAAAAAGAGTAATTAAAGTGACAGGAAGGATGGGAGACATACGAATAGAGGAGGGTAGACACGGATAAAGAATGGTAAAGGTGAAGGAAGAAGTAGGCAGCACCACATCAAGTGAGTGGATGATGTTTACCACCATTTACCACTGCGACTGAGTACTGGTTTCATGAAGCAACCAAAACGTCTTCGCCCCTCACAAAAGCAGAGTAAAGCCGTCCCCGCAACACACAAGACTGGGGGGGGCAATGTACGGACCACCCTGCATGAAGAACCAACGCGCTTCGGTTCCTCCCTCCCTTATGCCCCAGTCTCACCCTTCACCACTCCTCTCTCCAAGCATCCACCCTCTCAGCTCCCTTTCCTCTTTACTGCCAATACTACGCACTCCAGTCACTGCACACTGTCATCATATTTCCCCTCATATTGTTCTGTGTGTGTGTGTGTGTGTGTGTGTGTGTGTGTGTTTATCTATTTTGTCTTTAAAAGGCGTAAAATCACATTAGATTGCGTCACGTCTTGCCTTCACAACCTTGCTGTTAGCTCGTGTTTTCTTTGCCTTCAGTATAACAATAATAATAAAAAGGGAAATACTCGATTAACTATGATAATGGCCGTGGGGAAAAAAAAAAATCTGAAATTTTAGTGTAATAAGAAAAAAATATATTGATGATTGGGATGCAGAGGGGGAACCTTCACGCGGTGGCACCCACATGACCGTGCGGCTCCGCTGCCCATGCATACAAATGTCCCTTAATATACCCCCTTCCCTATCCCCCGAAAGTCGGATGGTGGCGGCCTGCATCAAAAGGGCAACTTCAGCCTGCAGTCCACCGTGTCCATATCCAACTGAACCCGGGGCCACAACGTCAGTGACTGGTAATAATTTTTCCTGCAGTAAATACGTAGTTGTGGCATGTTATCTTGGTAAGCTTATATCATACACTTGTACACCACACACACACACACGCGCACACGCACACACACACACACACACACACACACACACACACACACACACACCTGTCTACCTATCTATCTATTTATATCTATCCATCAACAAAATAACGTGAGGAAGATGATGCAGTGTAACATGTCAATCCACTCAGGACTGTCTTCGATGCCTGTGTCTCGTGCTGGTCTGGTCACTGGCTATAAAAATAAAGCAAATGATTCCCCAGATTTGATAACAACACCTTCTGCAAAATTGCGGATGAATTTCTTGAGGCAGTAGGTATCGAGGTGAAGTGTGGGTGTGGTGGCGTGAGTTACCTTGCATCAGGCACACCGCAGCGTCCCCGGCCCCACCTTCCTCCCCTCCATTACCTCTCCTTGGACTTCACGTTTGTTTTTCTGGCCACTGTAGGTTCAGCTGATACGTGGTCTCAGTAGACTGTAAGTTAAAATTGCCCCTCTGCAGTTTACCTTCCTCCTTTTGGGGGATAGGGAGGAAGCTGAGGGGCGTTTGTATAACAGGACATCGAAGCCGCCCATTTGTATCGATGTCACCGCGTGAAGGCGCTCCTCTCCAGCACTGATCTTAACGTGAGGGAATAAGTGCAGAAAACACCTCCGGTCATCTCTGTCGCGACTCTGTAAAGACCTCACTCACCTCGACACACTGCACCTTCGTTAAGTGCATACTCTCTCACTTTGGGTTGTTTTCTCAGTGGCAATCATGACCTAAGCACCCATTTTCTAAGTGACTTATTGTACATATTACAGTCAGACGTATTCTTGTAAATTACTATATCTTTAAAGTATCAGTACAGTTTGCCCAAGTAGATTACAAAAGGATTAAATAAAAGGTGTAATATGAAAGTACAAATCGCTGTGGAAGAGACACTACGAAGCCTCCCACTCCACTGTGTATCCTGGTCTCGGTCTTCCACCCCTTCTCCTCCCGACCAACCCACATTCACATACTCCCATGCACTAATATTAATTTTTCACACACTTAACAATACTCTTTTTACGCTAACATGCCCTAGACCTGCCCTCTCTCCTTCTTGAATGCTCAGTTCTAACAGTGGATTAGCACTAGAATGTCATGCTAGTCACGAAGAGGTGCTATGGAAATGGAAAGAACGTAGAGCTGTTGTGTTGTCTCTGCTATCGAGCTATATTAAATTAGCTACAAAACAATGAACATCTGGGCTAAGTTAGGGTGAAAAGAGTATAGAATATTGACAGATTCATTATTCTTTGTACCTTCTAACGATTTTACTCATCCACGGCGAACCTCTCATACTGGGGAGATTAATGAGGACTACGGGATATCATACCCTTCCAGTCCGAAAAGCCTCTCATAAGTTAAAATATATTGCTTGTAGAGAGCAAGAAAAAAGTAGTGCACAGTCGTGAAGGTGGCGATATTCCTGTGGCCTGTCTGGTGCAGCGGTTGTTAAGTGCAATCATAAATCTTAACCTCGATCGGTCTCAGGGTCGGAGCAACAGAAATGCTTGTATATTTCATCAAGCAATACTCTATCCACTTTAACTTGGCCTGAAAATCTCGTACCTTTATCATCTGTGCCGAGTTAAAGCAAAAGGTTAGCAGTAAGACATCGTGCTAGTTACGAGAAAGTGATGCAAGGGATGTAGAGTTGTAGCATTGTTTTTTCCGCCACTGAGATGCAGACTATGGATTATAAACTGCAAAAGATGAAAAATATCTGACAAGTTAAAGACTCAAAAACAAAATAGACAAGTATTTGTATGAGAATCCTCAGATGACTCTTTTTCTGTCCTAATAACTTACTTTTGCCAGCAACGTGTAAGCTCATTCCTTTTTTTGTCCACGAGACACCCCGTAAACTTAACATACCCATACATAGCGTCGCGTCACGTCATTATATATTTCTCAATTTATTCAGTGCAAATAAAGTAATTTAAGCACAGATTAGGATCCGCACAGATAGCCCTGAGTTAACAGCCGCTACTCATACTTTCGACCTGGGATGGACTGTGGATCACTGAGGGTCCCAGTTACCCAAGTGACCACCATCGGGATTTTTTTAATGTACCAGGGGTCACTGCTTCAGGAGGTAACTTGTGTACTTGTCCCGCATGGAAGAGTTCCTTGTCTCAGTGGAGTGAACAGAGCTGGAGACTGATTGACTGCAGCCTACCTTAAAAACGCCAGGCAAGGCTGCCGCACCACCCCTGAACATCCACGCTGTGCACTGTGCAGTTTCCACGTTATGTCTATAGACGCCCCGTTAACTCAACGTACCCGTTCATAATGTCATGCCGTAGTTATTCGTTCATTTCATTACTTTATTTTTCTGGTTATTCAGACAGGTAGCTTATGGATAAAGTGTTATAGAATGTAACTTTTCCTCTCCAGTCTTTCCTATAAAATTTCCATGTCAGTTTTTCCATGCTGCATGGAGGTTTTTCTAAATTTTTCCAGGAGGGCTTAGAGGTGGAGGGAGCCTTCTTGCCTTACTATCCTTATCATTCAGCATGTAGAGATAGATCTTGTAGTCATAGCCTACCCTGTAGCAAGCAGCCTCGAAAGGATCATATAAGGTCTGTTGCTGTTTGCCATCCTTCGTATTACTTTGTATTCTTTTCCTTCCAGAGAAAAGGTGAGATAGGATCCGGAAACAAGTCTAGAGAAAGCGAAGAACTAGGATACTTATCAACAGTGTAGCCAGTGAAATGGGCCACACAGTCATCCACATACGAGTATTATTCAAGCTTACAAACTCCTGACTCCATCTCACAGGCCTAATTATCAGCAAGTCTTTCTCTCCTCCTTATCCTCCTTCCTCTCCTCCTTATCCTCCTTCCTCTTCGTCATTTTTTTCTCGTTTTCCTTTAAAGATGTGTCCCATTTCCCTCCGCCAGATAGATTAATTCCATTGCCTAGTAAGTTATGAAGGGGCGCCAATCCATACCAGTCCCTTGTCATGTGCTTCTCCGTACGTACCTCATCCACCCAACTCAATCCCCTGTCCATACCTTAACCTCCTCAATTTCCATACATCCCTTTTTACTTATATACCTCATCCATCCATCATCCTCTTGGCCTACTAACCCTCTACTACCCTCAAACTCACACATATATACCCGTTTCACCACCCTTTCTTCATCCATTCCTTCCATATACCCCTACAGACCAAACACGCCTTCCTATGCTCAATCATCAGCACACTTTAACACACTTTTGTCTTCCATTTTAGGTCTTTTTATAGCCACTGAGATTTAGTAAGCAATTTTGGTTTAATCAGATTATTTCATATCCAGTTCCGTGAAATCAAGACCAGTTACTTCATTCCGGGTCGATCCAGGTAATTTCATTTAGACTAAAATCGACACCTGAAATCCTGTCGCTTCTCCCGTTAACGCTTCAGAACGGCTACGTCTTTGTTGGTTTATTGTTGCTTCTTTCAGACGATTTTATCAAGCTTGGGGGAGAGTCTTAGGTGTGGAAGAGTTATAGTCTTTATTAACTACCTTAGGTCAAGAGGCGTTTCCCAAGCTAAAGAAAAAAAAAGAAAATGAAAAACAAAAAGAAAATCGTCTGTAGTTAGCAGGCACTGAATGTAAAAATTCCTCACCATATTGAAGGGCATAATTTCTATTCAAGAGATAAATAAAGGAAGAAAAAACAAATTATAGGAAAAAACTCCATACACCAGAGTACAGGTGACCTCCGTGTATTTAAAATAAATAAATAAATAAATAAAATTCTATAACATTTGAATGAACTGCTGTAGGTTGAAGTTTGGGGTGGAAACTATTCTGGGGAAACGAATGGCAAAGAAAAGACTAGAGAATTTACTTGACCACATATTGTGATGAGTCTAGTTTGCTTGGGATGCATCAGACTTTCTATCAGTGTCCATGGAAGACAAAAGCAAGAAAAATTGTGTGAAGAGTTTTCTTGACAGTTTAGTGGACCAAATTTCCTCTTGACTCCTTCAGTTCCCAACATTTCGAAACACTGAGGGACGAGCTTTGATAGACTGTACCTCATTTCCCTTATTTGAGACCCGTATTTTCCATTTGGTATATCCTTTTACAGTAATTCCCACTTGTCATACCCGTGTAACATATTTCCTTACGTGGTTCATTGACTTCTTGTATCCTTTGACTTTTTTTTTTCCCTAGTTTACTCACGCCACCAACCTCCGACTTTACTCAACTCAGATTCTTTTTTTTTTTTTTTTCCTACACTGCAGAGGGTAAAGTTAATACAGCCTTCATTTATTCTTTCAGTGCAAAAAGACCTCTCCTAAACTGAATAAAAAGCGTCTGGCAGTAACAAGAATAAAATACCGAATGTAATATTGAAGGTAATATAATCTGGTATCATCCGACTTTTTATGTGACAGGGAGGACAGCCTGATGGTGGAGGGCAGGATGACGTGGAGGCGATTTGTCTGTGGCCACACCGTCTGGAATTAAGGCGACTTTCTATACAATAACCCGAGTTTCATTTTCAGTTAACAGACATGCCAAGGCCTTGACCAAAGCATCGATCATGTCAAAATTCATCGAACGCTCGGATCTCCAATATTCTCTGGTCGACTGTACAATTGCGGACATAAATATCGATACACTTCATTACGATGTATAGCAAGAAAGTGAGCAATAACATTCACAGCCAGGCGATGCCACACCAAACTTAGTAGAATATTACGTTAGAGTTTCACAGATGTTGCACTAAATACTGGATGAACTGGGATAGTGGCGGGCTTTGGTACGTGAAAAGTGGAGTATACCCTGCAAAGATAGCTGGAACATTCTTAAGATATCTCCATCAAATATAACAAGGATTAGGGAAGGATTGGGCGGGGTGGGTGGAGAGGAGAGGGCAGAATTAGCTGGACAGTGTTAGAGAAAGAGAAGAGGAGTATACCCAGGTGTTCAGTCATTAAAGTTTAAGTTACAGATTTTTCTTTGCCGACATTAAAGGGGAAAGAATGAGAAGACCTGGATGAGATGATTAGCTGTGCACTTTCCCCGGTTCTGATCTACTCTTTATAGCGTGACTCGCCTCGCTGCTTGGCAAATGATGAGCAGCGTGCACGGACACGACAGGTGTCCGCTAACCGAGTAAAAGAACCTCAAGGCTAAATCTTTGACCCTGCCCTGTGCCTTGACATTTAACTGATTGCTCTCAAAGCCGAATTAGTTCGTCCTTACCTGACCCTCAACATATCCACCAAATTTAGTATAAATCATATAAAAAAATCTTTAAACTGATAATACCCTGTTATATTGACAATTGACCTAGTTTTTTATTAAAATTGAATAATTTCATTGCATCCTTAACTAACTTAAACCTTTCGTCCAAATTTGATCCTTATCTGGCCTTTACCTCTGACCTACTGATCTCAAAACAGTCACTTCATCCTTTCCAGTCCCTCAACTTTTCCAGCAAGTTTGCTCCAGATCGGATCAAAACCCTTTGAGCCGACTTGCCCTTGAACCTTTTTGCCAATAATTAATCACCTGTTCCTCTAATGGTCTTAAGTCATTATGCAAAATTTAGTGAAATTCCATTCAGTAATTTTCCATAATCCTACCAATGGCCAGCCAGAGAGGACAGGCAGACAGATAAACCGGACACAACACATAACCTTCTTGCACATTCGCTCACGGGTGTAATAAATAAACGAATCGTTGCATTCTTTTATAAGTTTATTCTTGCTATATCCACACAATTTTATTCGGCTAGGAGGAAACCTCTTACACTAAAGGGGCACATGCAGGCTATACGAGTATGTAACCACAAGAGTTTCAAGTGTTTTTCCCAAGCTCTGTAAAATTGCCTGATGGTAGCAGCATTTAAGTGTACAAGACATCATAGTAGTTGAAAGACTGAAGACGTATTTTTGTCTGTTTCTTCCAATTCCAGACGACTTAATTCAACTTTGGGGAAGTTGTCCGAACTACAAGAGATCTTCCTCAACCTGAACAAGATTGTATGGACGTATTATGAATGAATAATGAAGATGTCGTGGCATTAAGAAGGATTATACTGATAACTGTTGATCCACTTTGCGATCCTCTGCCTCCACAACACCTCTAAGCACAGGGAGTCAAGGGGAGAGTAAGATAAGCTGTTCATAGGTGTGTCTGTCACCGTAAAACTCCCCCTACGTGTTAAGCTCTTTGTTTCCTCTATTGAGTCTGTTCTTCCATCAGGTTTTGTCTTTACTCATTTCACGTCTCATCGATATTTTGTTAGCTGCTGTACTTCCCTCCACACCCCCCCACTCTCCCCCTTCTCTCTCTCTTTCAACCCATCATGATCTACTCCTCCTTCAAATTGTTATATATGTTGTTTATAAACGTGACGTCATAGGGCGGGGCCGCTTGTCAGGTATAAAAAGGAGGAACCGTGAGGGAAGTCATCAGTCTCTCTCACGCCCTCAACTAGTCAACATGGCTTTCAAGGTACTTTCCACAGCAAAAGTTCGCTAATCGTCTCCCCGTGGCAGTGTATCCTGCCTTCCATATTTCTCCTTCCTCCCTGACCGTCAGAGTGTCTTTCACTTCTCATACTGTTTTTTTTTTTCTTTTTTGTATTAGGATCACATACAAACATTTACTGCAACACCTTCCACTCACAGTCATAAGTTTGCCGACAGTCCCCAGCCAGCTTTGGGATCCGCCTTTCGTATTTGTCATTCATCCCCGAAAGTCAAATAGTAGCCTTCCTTTTCATCTCTTTGTGTAACTCACCGGGTCGGTCAGGATCACTTGATGGTAGTGATCGTCAGCTTTTACCCTCCCGGAAGGGAGCTGAGAGCTCATATAGTCCGATCTATGGGCAAGGCTGTGACCTTCACACACGCACACACCCATCCCCTTGCTCAAGGGGGACAGTAACCACCCACTTCGTCAGTGAAACTTTTCGCAACCTGAGCGAGGCGCGAACTCCCGTCTACCAGATGGCAAGCGAGAACGCTACCACTGCGCCAGCGAGCGGTGTGTGTGTGTGTGTGTGTGTGTGTGTGTGTGTGTGTGTGTGTGTTATGGGGAGAGTTTTGCCGAACCCAACTTGGTGACCATATACAGTGTGTCCCTCACTCACTCACTCACTCACTGGTTGAGCCCCTGTACCGCTTAATGAATGGGGTCCAGACCTCACGTAGGTTCTGTTTGGGGGTGGCAAAATACACACCTAAATTTTATATACATACACAACAGAACTACACAAGACAAGAGCACTAGTCGACCGCGTACCTGCATCGTGCCAGAATACCCTTAAATATGACACAGAGCGGCAGGCAAGACCACTGGGAAGTTACCTGTACCGGGACGGTGTGTGACCCACAAGGGTCTCATTAAGTGCTTAACCAGTAATGATTTCCTTTTCCCCTAGAATACTGCAGGGGTGGGTGCGACTATCGAATGTGTCCGAGAATACTGCAGGGGTGGGTGCGACTATCAAATGTGTCCCTTATCTTATTCACAGTCTCTTTTCCTTAGTGCACGGGAAAATGTTGTTCTCTAGAGTGACCTTCAACATGCCTTAATTCCGAGCATTTTTTGTTTTACTCATTCGATTGTATTAATGTTACGAGGGACTTTTTGAACAGGACGGATTCACATATAAGTTTATTGGTTCCTTCGCTACACAGGTACTCCTCTAGGCTGAATAAAATCGTCTGATAAAGCAAGAATAAACTGCAGAAAGACATCATCGGACTGATGTAATTAATTCAATACCATGTATAACACTCCACTGCCACTCCGCCGGGGCGTATCTCGTGTGTTGTGGGGACGGCTCAGTCAGTGGTATC
>JAGKTI010013017.1:0-16837 GCA_018397915.1 Birgus latro
CATTATCAGATTGAGGGGATTAAACTGGAACTAAGATCTGCAATAACCTTGGCTTTCCGAAAGAACTGGTATCGCTGCGTCAACAAACTCCTCTTCTGACATTATTGTGGATTTTGCATTTGGATCCTCTCCACTTTTATGTTTTTTCTTCTTCTTGCGCCCGGTACTACCTGTCATGCTACTTTCAAGTCCCTCCTCCTGTACACTGGTGCCTGGTGTCATCCCAAGTTCTTTCTCTGTCTGTGGAGGAGAAAACAGCTTCACAAAGGATATCAACATGGTGGTAACATTAAGGGTTGTATTCTACATAACACCAGAGATTTCATAACATCTAGTCCTTGGCAATTTATTATGTACATTATATCTCAATATCCTTTTTCATGTTACTTATATAAAATACAGGATGTCAGTATCAAACTATAAATAGCCTACAAGAAAATATCAAAGCGTAATATCCTAAATAAATTACTAAGGAATAGATCCTAAAAAGTCTCCCACGTCACTTAGAATATGGCCGTAAATCACTTACTCTGACATGCATTCTCTAAGATGAATAAAACTGGAATAAGCATTAACCCTTTGGCCACGACCTAGCATTGCTCAGTCATTCCCCTGGAGGCAGCATAAGTCCCTTAAAAGTAAAAGTGCTAATTATAACTTTGTTGCTACTTTTCTAATAGGAAATGACCATGAAGTTTCCATATCTTAATCTGATGATTATAAAAAATACACCTTTCCAAAAGAAAATTGTTATTTTCTGAGAAAAATGACAAAATAAGTTTTGTCATTGTCTAATTTTGCATCTACAGTGACCTGCATTATTCACACTTTGCTAAAAGACATTTCAGAAGCATGATCATCCCTGAGAACCAACATACCTTTTCACAAGAGTTCATATTTTATTGTCCAGTAAAACCCATTATAAGGTACAGTAAAACTTCACTACAACGAACTTCAATAGACCGGAATTCGCTTTTACCGGAGTCGAGGAACCAACCGGACAAAATTCTCATATATCGGGAAAACTCTGATAAAGCTACAAATGGTCCAGACTGCCTGACCTCAGTCCGAAGTGGCTGTACTGTCCATTCGGTTTGTATGTTCAAGCATCAGCTGGTGGTGGGCTGGCAGTGTCACTACTGCTCCCACCCCCTCCTCCACTTCAGTCTGACCCACATCATTTCCCCGGAAGCCCCTGACACACTGCTTGAGGGTGACAACTGATTTAGTGAAATGTACAAATGTACAAAGTGAACGCCTTTAGTTTGTAAGACGGTAAATAATAAGGTGTATAAAGTGTACAGTACAGTACTCGAAAAGTATTTAAAACTGAGTTGTGACAACTAAGTATTATCTAAATGCTAAAAACTTAGAAAAGTGGTCTACATTAATATTATTATTAATATAAATTCAAGACACCAAGCCTCAGCCACACGATACACGACAAGCAAAGTACAAGGTACACCTCCAGTTCCCTTCCATTGATTCAGCTCCTGCCAGTGAAGACAATCAGGAGGTTGATTCAATGTTCCTTGACAATGACCCTGAAGATAAAGGGATAATAATTTTGAAGGATTTGCTGAGAAGGATCCTTCACCAGGTGCTGGATGATGATAAATACTTGGCAAGGTGGGGGATGAGTTGGGTGAGGAAAGTGAGTTGGAATGGTTTTGTAAGAGAATAATTTTTTTTATTACTTATGAGTTTTACTGTCCATGCCTTGCTTAAATTTATGGAATAAATGATGATGCAATAAATTACTTATAGTGGCATTTGAGAAAAGTTAAGAGGCAAATGGGATATTGCCATGAGTTAGAAGGAACTGGTGGGGTGAAGCAGGATGGTGGCCATGACGCTTTTCATGTATGAAAGTATCTTCCTGTGTGTGTTACATATGATACCATAAGGCCTTTATTGAGTCTAAACCTTGCTAAAATTCAGACTTCATATGGTATTATATGAGAGAAAAAATTGGACTAAGAGGTAAATATGAGTGGATACTGCTGCGAGTCAGAAGGAACACAGCTAGTTACACAGAAACAAATATTGTGAGATCGACGATAATCGAGTTCGGCGTAGTATGGCCAGAATAAAGCAAACGCTAAACTTGGGTACCCACTGTATGTATATTATACCATTTGATTATTGCTGTGAATGTATAATACAGTACAGTACTGCAATGGTAGTGAAAACAGTTGGTGACACCACAGTGAAAAATTGTTGGCAGGATCTGGACTAATGTCTGATAAACTGGAAAAAGTCTGGGTTAGAAGGGGGAAGTCCAGATGTCACTTTTATTGGAGTTTCGCTTTTTTTGGAATGGCTTGGGTCCCAATTAGTCCGTTGTAGTGAGGTTTTACCGTATATATCAGTCAAAAGTCTAGCCATCATTTGGGTTCATCCTGGGTAAAACAAACAAAACACAATAATCAGTCTGTTTTTATTTTATTATTCAGGCTGTTATTGTTTTTCAAGCTTAGTTAGTCTTTTCTACAACAGATGGCAGAATATCCTTGGTTGGCATGCAGCTCAAATTCGAGGGAATGCGAGTTTTTTGTTGGCTGTGGACTGTAGTCGCCTGACGCGTCATGAAGAATAATTAGTAAGGTGACCACAGTCGCCTAATATGGCTAGAGGGTTGATTTTTCAAATCAGTCATAATCATCATCCCAACCCTAAATCCCTGGTATAAGGTAGGAGGAGGAAAGATCCAGAAATCAAAGAGAAAGAAGCTATCAAAGTGTGAAATGAGCCCCAGAATTATTCATGTCCTATTCCTCATTTACCTTCAATATATGCTTCAGACTCTATATGTACCTTATCTAACACCTTTTCTGGTAGTTCATGGGATTAATCACTTGATGACTGTTCTAATTCCCACTCAGTCTCTCTAATCCCAGGTGTTACAAGGCACTGTACCTGCATATTTCTAGGTCATCTATGTTGTTCCTGCATTTTTCATACCAACAGTTCTTGCCACACTTTGTAAGTTAAAGTACTGAAGATCAATTCTTAAACAGCTATTGATGTCACTCCCACCTCACATGTTGTAACAAGTTAGGTACACTGATCCTTTGGTTATTACGCTCTTGGTTATAGCAGTTTTCATTATCATCCCAAGATGAAAACCTACACTCCTGCTGGTATCAAGCAGTATGTGGGGAAAAAAAAAAAAAAAAAAAAAATCCTGCACCTGAACTGGTTTTTGCCGACAATGATGGTGCAGTGTCCGTGATTTCTGATAGCTTTGCGGGTTTCAAAGATGAGGCCCTACTCAGAAGTTAATCCCAGGTGGTGGAGACCACTGATTCTCCACCCCTTAGCCTCAGAACCTCTTACCTCAAGCCCATCTCAGGTCTCTCTACGAAATGTGTTTCTTACTTAGAGTACCCTTTTCATCACTTCCTAAGAATCCAACCATGCCTTTAAGTTTCTGATACTAACCATAATAGTACGTATGTATTTAGTGGGTTTTAGGGGTGTTCAGAGAAGGAATGCAGTGTCAGGAGATGTGACACTCGCACGCTGTGAAGCGGTGGAAAAATGGGATAGCAGCTGGGCTTGATGAAGTGTACACAGGGGTGATAAAGTGTAGTGGAGAGAGCGGAATGAAAGTGCTTGTTGGAGATATGTAAGAAGGCATGGATGAGTGAAACTATGCCAGCAGAGTAGAAAAAGGCTGTGACTGTACCACTGTACAAAAATAAAGGTGGGCGAAGTGAGTTTCGTTTTCGTTTTCGTTTCGTTTTTGAAGGCTCCAACATGCTTGCATGCGTCAGCTTTGGTCACCTAATGGCGGCTCTCCATGCTGCTCGATCTTTGGCAGCCTCCCTGTTCAGTCCCTTAACCCGTAAGTCACACTTAATGACCTCGTCCCATGTCTTTCTCGGTCTACCCCTCCCAACCCCTCCCCCAATATTAACACTTCTCACCCTCTGTACCCAATTATCATCCCCCAACCTCTCCACATGTCCAAACCACCTCAGCCTACATCTCCTTATCACAATACCAATACACTCCAGTCCCATCCTACCTCTCAACTCTTCCATCGTAAACCCAGCCCCCCCAGGCCTTGCACGCAGGGACGCACTGCACATCCACCTAATCATTGTCATTTCTGTACATTTAAACCTGCGAATATCCTCTTCCTTTACTGCCCAGGTCTCACTATCATACAGCATCACACTCCTAACACATGCTGCATACAAAGACCCCTTATCACGTAAGGAAAGTCCCCTCAATGTCAGGAGAGGAAACAGCTCCCTGATCTTCTTCCAACCACTTCTCACCCTAGCAACCGAGCTAACTCCAGCCCCACCTCCGGCACATAACATGTCTTCCAAATAACAAAACTCCTCCACACAATCAAGAGACTTACCAGCAAGTTCAACCCTCTCACGCCTAACAATCTCCACCTGCTCTCTCCGACACGCCACACACATGAAGTCACCATTATCTCGCAGTCTACCTCTAATACCACTACATCTCTTGTGCACCTATTTATCACAAACACTACACAAGATGGAATTACTTCCCACACCCATGTGGCAAACTGCACATGGCCACTCTCCCTCTCCTCTGATTGTACTGCCACCAACCCTAGATATCATCACTTTTGTTTTATCTGCATTTACCCTTAAGCCCTTTTGCCCCATACCATCTCTCCACTTCTTAAATCTTTCCTCCGCCTCCTTTTCATTCTCTGCAATCAACAGCAAATCATCAGCATACAACACCTCCCATGGGAGTCCATCTCTGAAGTCACATGAGAGGGCTTCAAGCACCATGATAAACAACAAGGGACTCAAAACTGACCCCTGATGCACACCAACATTCATGGAAAACTCATCACTCAAAACTCCATTCACTCTTACCTGGGTGCGAGCACCCACGTACATGGCCATAATCACCCTAACCAGCCACTCTTCCAACCCTAGCTTTCTCAGTGCCCACTTCACCACCTCTCTAGGGACTCTGTCAAAGGCCTTTTCCAAATCAACAAAAACAAAATACAATTCCCTTTTCTTGCCAATATATTTTTCCTGAAGCTGTCGAACAATGAATATGGCATCAGTGGTCCCCCTGCCTGGCATAAACCCAAACTGCATCTCGTCGATATTCACTCTTTCTCTGATTATACATTCTAGAACTCTCTCCATTGCTTTCATTATCTGATTTAAGAGCTTTATACCTCTGTAATTTCCCGTTTCCAGGGCATCACCCTTCCTTTTGTACACATTTACAATTACACTCTCAGTCAATCATCTGGGATAACACACTCATATATAATCATGTTTATCAGGTCAGTGACTAACCTCACCCCAGTATCTCCTGAGGCCTTCAACATTTCGGCAGTCAACCCAGACACACCTGCCNCCCCCACTGTTCACCACTACCCTTCCTTCATCATTCTTCACACACTGCTCACCTACAATGTCCCGATTATCCCTCTTCACCTGATTTGCCACCCTAAAAATCATATTTTTCCTTCCTTCATGATTTAGATTATCAAGTAAATGTCTCTGTGACTCAGACTTCGCCCTGTATACCTCTCTTCTAGCCCTGCGCTTGGCAGCCAAGTATTCCTCCCTGTTACCACCCTTCTTCCATTCCCAGAAAAGCCTTCTTTTCTCCTTAACTGCAGCTTCTACACTCTCATCCCACCACCAAGTTACTTTATGTCTTGGTGGGCCTCTTGTCCAACCGCATATTGCATCGGTAACTCTCAAGAGGTTGTTCTTAAGGGCTCTATACTGTTCATTAACGCCTCTATCTACGGCTCCCTGTTCAGCCACCACTCTCCTCATCTCACTATAAAAGGCATCCCTTACTGATTGGTTTCCCAGCTGCCATATTTTCCTCTTGGGTACATATGTCCTCCTTCTCATCACTCGTTCCTTAAGCACCATGTCACAACTCAACAGTTTGTGCTGCTGCACACACTCCTCGCTTCCTATAACTTTAACATCCTTCACTAACCTCCTATCAACCCTCCTGACCAGAAAATAATCTATCTGACTACAATTTCCCCCGGACTCGTACGTAATCAACCGACTCATTCTTTTTCTGAAATGTGTGTTGCACACAATCATGTCCATAGCCTCCCCAAACTCGGGTATTCTTTCCCCTTCCGCATTCCTCACACCATATGCACATCCTCCATGGACTCCTTCATAACCTTGAGCTGCTTCACCCACATGACCATTTAAATCCCCTCCCAGAACCACTACCTCATCATCCCCCATACCACTTACTACACGTATTAAATCATCCCAAAATCTATCCTTCTCTGCATCATCCAATCCAACCTGTGGAGTATATGTTGATATAACTGAAATCATTTTCATACCAATCAAAATTTTCACTACTAATAACCTATCACTTACTCTCATAACATTCATAACATATTCCACCCATTTCTCTGCAACCAACACACCCACACCCCCATATCCCTCCGTTCCCCCCTCCCAAAACAACTTATAGTAGCAATCCTCCCCAACAATCTTTCTGGCTGATCCACCCCTGTACCGGACTTCCTGCAAACATGCCACATCCACCCACCTCCTACTGAACTGCTCAACGACTTCCCCCACTCTTCCCCTCAAACTTCCCACATTCCACGAACCCACCCTAAACCCCCTGTAGCACGGGCCGAACAAGGTAGTACTCCCGAGGGGAATGGGAATGCTGGTGATAGGAAGAGCTGGAGCTTCTGTTTTGCTAGCTACCTAACCATCCCCCTTTGCTGACCTTTTCAGTGTGACAATAACATGGAGAGTAGACCAGCATACTCTCTCAAACATTTCCTCTAACTATCTCATGCACTACACCACATGCGCTTTACATATCACACAACGTATCCCACTACATTACAGGGGTTGATGTCAGCAAGGGCATGCGGCCAGAAAACTTTGCCCCTGCTACCTAGTGGCGGACTTTTGGGGGGAGGCGTGACGGGGGTTCCGCCGGCATAGATCATGGGTCCGGGGTGAGATGGGGCTCGAACCTGTGCTAGAGGGTACAGGGCATTGCAGTTCCCAGGCTGCCGCTTCCGCTCAACAGAGAGGGGCCCGAACCTGGGAGTAGCGCCCCAGGAGGCTGCCCTATCAGTGGTTGTATAATGGCGGGGCAGTTGCAGTGCCAAGGCACGCTTGGAGGGTGTCCCTGCAGCTGTCCTGGCAGGGTGCCCCGAGGCCACTACCACAGCCACTGGTAAGCTGGTGGGCTAGGGGTCCCAGATCCATTGCCTGGACGTAGGACTGTGCAATGGATCGGGCCTTTGGAATGTTTACCCCCCTTTATCTTACCGACTATGACTTACAAGTGTATGAGCATCAAAGCAAGAATTATTGTAGTATAAGTTTATTAAGTGTTGTAGAGAAGGTATACAGAATTATTATAGAGAAAGTAAGAGAGATAGAAGTCCTAATGAGTGATGAACAAGGTGGCTTTAGGAATGGCAGATGATGTGTGGATCAAATATTTGCAGTGAGACAGATAGTGGAAAAGGCTTGTGAGAAGGACCATAAAGTGTTTACGGCATTTATGGATCTGGAAAAAGCACACGACAAAGTGGACAGAGAAGGATTGTGGAAAGTCTTGTGCATGTATGGTGTAGATGGTAAGCTGCTAGGTGGCATCAAGAGTTTTTATGATGGTAGTGAAGCATGTGTAAAAGTAAATGGGCATCTAAGTGAATGGTTCACAATCAGTGTGGGTACACAGCAAGGGTGTGTGATGTCCCCATGGTTGTTCAATATACATATGGATGGGGTGATGAGAGAAGTAAAAACACAAGTAATGGAGAGGGGGATGGTGCTGGTAATGAATGGTGATGGATGGAATATCTCAAATTTGTTGTATCCTGATGATACAGTACTACTTGCAAATACCAGATAAGAGCTTGGTAGGCTAGTGCAGTTTTGCTGATGTCTGTGAGCATCGTGCCTTGACAGTGAATGTAGAAAAGAGTAAAGTGATGGTTATTGATGGAGAAGGTGACTCCCAGTGCGGTGTTACAGTGAATGGAGAGAGACTGGAATTGGTGAAGGAGTTCAAATACCTGGGTACAGTGAGAGAAAAGAGAGGAAAATGTGCAAAATAAATGGAAAGCAGAGTGACACAAGGAAGGAAAGTAGCTGATGCAATAAAGGCCCTGATAAGAAACAGAGGCTTCAGTGTTGCAGCTGCACGAGGCTTACATGAAGAAGTGTTGGTGCCAACTTTAACATATGGATGAGACTATGGTGTGGCACGAAAATGAAAAGTCAAGACTAAGAGCAATGAAGATGGGGCTGCTGAGGAATGTATGTGGAATACAGAGAGTGGATAGGATATGAAATAATGTGATTCATGAAAGATGTGGAGTGAGGAAGTCTGTGGACACCAGAATTGAAGACAGCATACTGAGATGGTATGTTCATGTGGAGAGAATGGATAACAACAGAGTGGTGAAAAAGGTATATCTGAGTGAATTTGAAGGAGGGAGGAGGTGAGGCAGGCCAGCGAGAAGGTGGAGAGATATGGTGGATAAGTGTGTGAGGAAGAGAGGTTTGGAAGTTGGTGAGGCTAGGGAGCTGATAAGAGATCGAGCTGGCTGGATGAATATTGTGAGGAGAAGTGCATGATCAGGGATTTGGCACCCCCTTTAACGTGCCAGTGTCCGGATTGACTCTATCGGATACGTTTATGTGAAGCTACAGAACGTGGTGAATGTTTATGGTGTATCCGATAGAGCCAAGATTCCGAGGCTTGAATGATAAGTGAATGGAAGCGTGGCCTATTGGACTGGGCAAATGTGGGCTGTTTGGACACTGCTACTCCTCACCCTGCCCTAGGGTGGGAAAGGTGTTCCGGATGATGATGATAATGATGATGATGACTTAATTGTTGTAAAAGGGAAAGTTTGGGCCTACACTTGAGAGGACCAGTACCAATCAGGGTAAATCCCATAGGTTCTGTGCTGCTTTCATTATCGCACAATTTTGTTATCATGCTCTCTGCTTGGTACCAGTTAGACACCTCACCAGACTCTGATTCAGAAATATGTCATTAGGTTTGCTTCCATCACCTAGCTCTTATGCAGGGTAGGCTATGAAAAAGTATCCAGTGCTTTCGTTTTAATTCTGACACAAAGTACAACACCCCAAAACATATTTCACTCATCAAATTACTTAATTGGCATGATATGGTACAAAGAAATTACAATGTGGGAGCCTTTTTATTACATATAAGTGTCATTTTGTAAACTCAATTTTCATCAGTTTACTCATCTCTGTATACATAACAGAGAAAAAAACCTAGGCAATTTTACTACAACCATCTATAAAGCAAGATAACAGTGATTAAAATATTTTTCATTCGTTAGTAGTTCACAAAAGAAAATAGATACGAAGCCAAAGATTTGGCAGCACCTTTCGATATGCTGCCCTGCCTCACGTATGACTTTTCAAAACAATACCTGGACCTCATGGACATCTGGACAATCTTAACAGCCTAAGTCTAACTTGAATACTTTTAAATGCTCTCCTGGTGCCACTGCACAGTTTATTAAGTTTACACTTCAACTTCTCATACTCTGCTGTGGTTATGGTGTAGTACTGCACTGCCGTTTGTTTGGATTATACCAACTTTATGCTACTAAGGCCTACAAGCCACGCCCACTTTCTGTGTCTGAAAACAGCTGATTGGTCCATACAAAATGTTCGTGCAGCTGCCCATTTATTTGTATTAAATGAGTTGACAGTTCATAAACAGACTAGATTTTCTCTACAGTAACATTATTTATTACGATTATAACAATGCAAATTATTTCAAGGCATTATCATGTTAGATAACTGGTTGAAGTCAAGGATGCTTGCTTGCTTTTGAATGAAGCCTATTCAGTATTTCTTTGATTGTAGCAAACATGATGTAGGTACAGTACAAACAAATGACACCAAACATAAGGTACAATTTTCAGTGAACTACACTTTGTATGATACTATATATCCCACATCATTTTATAACTCATAAAAATAGTATATATATTAGGGAGTCCATGGGGAGGTAAAAGGAACAGCCACAATGATGACGGTTTTCAAATGTTGCTTTTTCTGCTGCTCATATTATAAATATCTTTGTATGCAATGTATCGCAAAATTAAACAGGCAACTTACTCTCCCTACTCACCACCCTGCTGCTCTCCCAAGTCTCTCTCTCTCTCCATGATGAGCAGGGGTGTATCACTCAGCCCTGTACTGTACATCCACACTCACACACCCTACCATTTAGGTAACCATTAATTATATGGCCTTCATAATTATAAGCTACCATGCATTTTAAATTACAATATAAGCTTACTGGTACTGCAATAGAGTATATAGTATGTAACTGGGTAATAAAAGATTCATCCATCATCCAATCCTATATCGCCCCACAAAGGAGCGTAGGAGAAATCAAGGAAATTTGTCAGGTTTTGACACCTGACAGCTGCAAGATGATTTTGGCTGGCTGGTGATACATTTAATTTCCTGCCGAGTGATTGGCTGTTCCCCTGAGCATTTTACCTCCCCAGGGACAGATATAATGATATTGACTTTTATCAGTTATACAATGAAAAGGGATATAACTAGACTATGCACACTGTACTTCACGGACTATTGTTGCTATGTTTGGTGCCATTTGTTTGTAGTACATTTATGTTTGATACAAAACAAAGAAATAGTGAATAGGCTTCATTCGAAAATGATTTGTATCCTTGACTTCAACAGTTTATGGTACACATTTAACATTTTTAGCATCCTCTGTGAAATGCTAATTCCTTCATATTATTTTTATGTTTATTTTCTTGATTATTAACATTACTGAAGAGATGTACAGGCCTGATTACAAATTGAGCACACATTTAGTATGAATACATGGGTAGCCCTTCAAACATTTGATATCAACCAATCACCAGCATCCACAGAAAGTGGATGTGGCTTCTAGGCCTTAGTAGCATGAAATCAGTATAACATGGCTGATACACTAAGCAATCGTTAAGTACATCATTTTCAGTGGAACAGCTTACTTCTTTAAAGCATGCTAAAACACACACATCAGAAGTCCTGAATGTAATTTCCTTTTACAAACTGCACATGATTTATTGAAATACAGGTATACCTTGATATACGATACCCCTAGATGGGATACCCCAGCTTAAAGATGGGTGTAGAAATACCACAAATGAGGGAGGGAAGGAATGTTGTGGTGTGGATGAGGATGTGATAGAAGGCGTCAGGAGAAAAACATTGAGTGGTGTGGCCATGTGGAGAGGATGGACAGTGAGAGACTAATAAGGAGAGTGTATGTGAGTCAGGTGGAGGGTGGGAGAGGGAAGGGGAGGCCAAGAATGAGCTGGAGGGATGGAGTGGAGAGGTATATGAGAGAGAGGAGGAGTGTGAGCTGGGAGCAGGACAGTGAAAAAGAGGGGGATAGGGTGACATGGAGGTGATTTGTTTGTGGCTACCCCTTATGGGATTAAGGTGTCTGGCAATTGATAGATAAACAGACAATTTTCCCCTCCCCAATCTACTCCTCAATTAATGGAAGTTCAAGGATGTTTGAAATGTAAGTGCTGGGTGGTTTTAGTTGCATCATCCCACAACCAATATAAATGAGGCTGAGGGTGAATACTAATTATGACCTGACTGCAAAAGAAGTATACAGTATACAGAATGCACTGCATATAATAAACTGACTTGGTAAGAAATATATCCTGACTAGAATGAAGTACTTTACTCTACCAAAATATCTGACCAGAAAATATATGATGATTTGAATGGGCGGCAACAAGGAGGAATACTTGGCTGCCATTCGTAGGGTTAGAAGAGGTATACATGATGAAGTCTAACTCACAGAGACTTTAATCTGATAAACTAAATTATGTGGGAAGGAAGAATATGATATTTAAGGTGGCAAAGCAGGTGAACAGGGATAATCGCGATATTATAAGTGAGCAGCGTGTGAAGAATGATGAAAGAAGGGTAGTGGTGAACAGTGAGGATATTAAAGATGCATGGAGAAATCATTATAGCCAGTTGTTGAATGAGGAGTTTGATTGGGATGGGGAAGGTTTGGAGCCAGCAGATCCAGTGCTTGGCCCTTGACCTTTGATTAACTCTGCTATTGTGAGTGAGGCAATTGGCAGGAAGCAGGTGGGGAAGGCAACAGGTGGGTCTGGATTGACTGCTGAAATGTTGAAGGCCTCAGGAGATATAGGAGTGAGGTTAGTCACTGACCTGATAAATATGATTATATATGAGTGTGTTGTCCCAGATGATTGGCTGCAGAGTGTAATTGTAAATGTGTACTAGGGGAAGGATGATGCCCTGGCAAGAGGAAATTATCGAGTTATAAAGCTTTTAGATCAAATAATGAAGGTAATGGAGAGAGTTCTAGAAGGTATGATTGGAGAAAGAGTGAATATTGATGAGATACAGTTTGGGTTTATGTCAGGCAGGGGGACCACTGATGCTATATTTATTGCTTGAAAGCTTCAGGAAAAATAGATAGGAAAGAAAAGAGAACTGCACTTTGTTTTTGTTGTTTTGGAGATGGCCTTTGACAGAGTCCCTAGAGAGGTGGTGAAGTGGGCAATGAGAAAGCTTGGGATCAAGGAGCAGCTGGTTAGGGTGGTTATGGACATGTATGTGGGTACTCGCACCCAAATATGAGTGAATGGATATTTGTGTGATAAGTTTTCCGTGAATGTTGGTGTGCATCAGGGGTCAGTTTATCATCATACTTGAAGCCCTCTCACGTGACTTCAGATGTGGACTCCCGCGGAAATGTTGTATGCTGATGACCTAGTGTTGATTGCAGAGAATGAAAGGGAGGCGAAGGAAAGATTTAGGAAGTGGAGAGATGGTATGGGGTACAAGGGCTTAAGAGTGAATGCATATAAAACAAAAGCAATGATATCCAGGGTTGGTGGTGGTACTGTCAGAGAAGAGGGAGAGTGGCTATGTGCAATTTTCAACAAGAGCATGGGAAGTAATTCCATCCTGTGCAGTGTTTGTGATAAGTGGGTGCATTGGAGATATAGTGGTATTTGAGGTAGACTGCGTTATAATGCTGATTTTATGTGTGCAGCATGTCAGCATGTCAAGGAGAGCAGATGGAGATTGTCAGGCGTGAAAGGAATGAACTTGCTGGCGAGTCTCTTGAGTGTGTGAAAGACTTTTGTTATTTGGGGGACATGTTATGTGCTGGAGGTGGGGTTGGACCTAGCTCTGTGGCTAGGGTGAGAAGTGGTTGGAGGAAGTTCAGGGAGCTGTTGCAACTCCTGACAATGAGAGGGCTCTCCCTGCATGCTAAGGGGTCTTTGTATGCAGTATGAGTTAGCAGCATAATACTGTATAGTAGTGAGACATTGGCAGTAAAGGAAGAGGATATTCGCAGACTCAAACGTACAGAAATGATAATGATTAGGTGGATGTGCAGTGAGTCCCTGCATGCAAGGCTTGGGGGGGCAGGGTTTACGATGGAAGGTGAGAGGTAGGATGGCACTGGAATGTATCAGTGTTGTGATGAGGAGAGGTAGATTGAGGTGGTTTGGGCATGCGGAGAGGATGGGGGATGATAACTGAGTGCAGAAAGTGAGAAATGTTAATATTGGGGGTGGGGTTGCAAGGGGTAGACTGAAAAAGACGTGGGACGAGGTAATTAAGCATGACCTCGGGGTTAAGGTACCGAACAGGGAGGCTGCCATGGATTGAGCAGCATGGAGAGCCGCCATTAGGTGACCAAGGCCGACGCATGGAAGCATGTTGGAATCTTCAAAAAATGAAAATGAATTTCAGTAGACAAGATCAGTAATCTGAAAAGATCCAGTATGGAAAAAATTAAGTGAATAATCCAACTAAATTAGGTTTTCTCTGGATTTCCCCACCTTACATAATCCTGCACAAAATAAAAGGGCTGTTACAATAGATATGAAAAATAATGGATAGGAAATAAGCTTGTAGTCTAGCAGGCTGAGGGATCAGTTGGACAGTTATACATAAGGCACACATATTTGCACATATCAGGGTTGAATTTCTAAGAGTTGGCTGAAGGCTTTTTGATCATATAATGCCACTATGGGTGTAGGCCAGTCACCTACCCGAAAATATTCTGGACTGCATCAACCTAACCTCATCTCGCAAGGGGTAACAAGGGACTGGATGTTACCAGGGGTGTGGAGTTGGATTTACAAAATTCCAACTCTGACTCCAGGAAATTTTAAGGTTGCGACTCCGACTCCATCCCCCCCTCCCCCTCCCCCTCTTCTGCAGTATAGCAGTAGGCATACTGCATTACTTACGTATTTTCAAGTTTACTTCATCCATATTATTAGTGTTTATAATATCGTAAATGAATAAAACTGTGGCGACCCTTGGCAACATCAAAGACACGTCCAGGCATCGGGTGCCAATGGGGTCGCCTAATCGCATGTTTTGCATGTGTATCGTTTCCCTCACAGCAGGAGGCAGATGGGATGCTCTGGTAGCCGACTGGCGGGTCATGTGGGATTACCGGTTGGACCCCCGTAACGAATTACCCGGTTCACACACACACACACAGAGGATGTTCTGACACGTGTGTGTACCCAAGATGTTTAATAAGTGTTCAGTGTACCATGCTCATGATTGTTTCCAATCAGCGACTGATGTCACACGCATGTTGTGTAGAACTGTTTTGCTGTTATTTTGTTTTATCATGTGAATGTTGCATTGTTGTGCTGTAGGATTAGGACAGAGTTGTCTATCGTGGCAGTGTCTCCTGGTATTGACCACCGTCCACACGCCCGTGCGCGTCATTCAGTCTTGTGCCTGCTCTCGTGCAATACACCTGACTACGCTGTTCAGTCTTTATCTCTTGTGCGACCAGTATCATGCTCGAGAAAACTGATCTATGAATTCTAATAACTTATCATTCTAAATTCTTTTTGAATTATGTTTATTGTTATTATTCTGCTATAATATACGACGTATTCATCACTGTAAGTTCTATCTATCTATCTATCTATTGCCAGACACCATAATCCCGTAAGGGGTGGCCATTTGACTTTGAGTTATTTTTTTTTACGAGGAGGGGCACTAACCCTCCACCAACCCACTTGTTGACACGTAGGGAGCACGTATGGCTTGGTTATATGGTTACCACCCAGCGTTGTAAATGGTTTCTTGGCTTACAGGAAACCATTTGGCTTGTCACTCAATGTAATGCCACCTGTAAAGGAAAGAAAAGCAGTAAGAAGTGACAGGAAATATAGGAGAAATAGGAAGAAAGGAGGGCAGGCACAGAAAAAGAATGATAAAGGCTAAGGAAGAAGTAGGCAGCACTACATCAAGTGAGTGGATGATGGTCGCCACAAGTTACGGGATGAAAATAAAAATAAAATAGAAAGTAAGTAACTTCATGTTATTTATTTAATCACATTAGAATCACAAGCAGTGCACCCAAGTACTTTACACGAGAAATGGTCACATAAAAGAGTTGGAGTTGGAGATATTTTTACCGAATCCTACTCCAGCCAAAAGTATCCAACTCCTCAACTCCTAGCTCCGACTCCACACCCTTGGATGTTACCATTTTGAGGCAGCAATGGCACTTTAATAAATACTGTACCTAAACTCCAAGCCTTTAATGCAATGATGTAATTCAATATTTTATTCCTGCTATATCCACATGAATTTACTGTATTTAGGTGAGGGGAAACTTTCTGAACAGGAGGGGTTACAGTCTTAACCCGTCACGTCCCAACCGATTTCCAACCTCTGATACCCCCCCGTCCCAAGCATTTTTGGATTTTTTTTTTTTTTGGCTCAAACCTTCGCTTCTGGTGAGAAACATCAAAAATTCATAGAGAAATCGCCCTCCTGAGGCTATAAATGGTGCTACAGGTGATGAGTAAGCCTTACGTTTTCCCTCTTTCTCAGGGCACCTGGCTACAGAAAATGAACTATGGAAGGGTTAACTAATTCAAGCCACTTTAAATTATGTATTTATTGATGTATTTGGTACGAATTTATGTGTAGTACAAGACTATATTGGTTTTCACACATTTTTATAGACAATAGAAGCATTGTTCAGTCACCAAACACATCCACATATGGCACCTTCCTTTATGACATTACCACTCATCACTTCTGTTTGTTTCTTGCTCTAGCTTCCTTATTTCTTTGTCCTCCACCTTAGGAATCACTTTCACCATGAATTTTGTCATTGGAGAGACTGTGGGGCAACATAGCTTTACTGGCCAGGTTACTGCTAACAGGTGAATTGCCCAGTGTGGGAGGGAGGGGGGGTTAGGTGGGGCCAGGCAGTATCCATACTTGACAGCAGGTAGAGGAAGGTCTCCCACATATGCCTACCAAAAATCACCCATGAAACTTGAAAATTGTGCAAATTATGACCCTTGCAATTGTGCGACGTACCCGTACGTCGATGGGTGTAGCTGTGACAAAACGCTGCGACGTACCCATACATCGATGGGATTCCTCAGGTTAAACTTTAGGATACGCAATTCGATCGACCTAACTCCCCTAAAAACTTATTTGTGGAGCTGATTTTTCAACTCTTACAGAAGCAAAAAGTTTTATGCCCAAGGTTTAGAGCTTGAATTCACACATGTTATGCCACAAAACCACAGCATTTTAGACCAACTGGTTCATGAACTATAGCCTGTCAAAGTTAAAAAAAAGTTACCCTTCCAGGTGGGGCAACTCCAGCTTCCTATGTGCTCCCACCCTAATTCCTCCCCTCCCATTACCTTCCTCACCCACTCCCATCACCCCCCCTCTTCCTCACCCACTCCCATCACCCCCCCCTC
>JAGKTI010013018.1:0-23713 GCA_018397915.1 Birgus latro
GACACCAAAACCTCTACAACGGCAGCAGAGGGTAAGTACAGTACATGCTTTTTGTGTGTTTGTAGTATTTGTGATTGATTTGTAAGGAAAAAATAAATAAAAATCCAAATTATGAAAATTAGCCCAGTTGTGGGAAGGGGATAAGGCACAGGGAGACTGGCATCAGGGGGTTAATTTGCGTGATTTACTACTAAGCTGGGGTGGAAATATACAGCAGTTCCCAGATCTATTAAAAAAAATTAATAAAGAAATAATAAAAAAAAATACAGGAACATAGTACTGCAGCTAATATTACATCTGTTTCTTACCTCTACATTATTAACTCTAATTTCTGCATTGTCTCTTTCAGCCTTTAGCTCCAGTTCAATATTCAGGAGCGCTATTTTAGGATTCTCATACCGCTTTGGCTGCATCTCAAATCCAGCATAGGAAAAAGTCTTCTTAAAGGCCACACCATCAATCAAACGAGAGTCCTGTTGAAGCCATGAATGAGTTTTAATCTTCTTCATAATATAAATTAACTTTATAATACAATAAACACCTTAATAATAATGAAATAGGTAAGCTAGTAACACTTCCAATATATGGTATGCATCTTCCGTACAATGTGTACTACACACAGATGATGTTAGCTTGTTTCTATGATATAAACAAGAAGCATACCTCAAGGGCACCACCAGGAACCTTCTTGATGCCGATCATGTCAAGGGGCAGGAGGCTGTCCAGAGACATCACTGCATCCACAACCATTTTTGAGAAAAATTCTTTCTGCTGATGGATCAGCTTACTGTTCAAAGATGTACCTGCACACTTCTGCAGGATTGACTGCATTTCAACAGGATCATTCTTGTTGATCTGAAAAGGACAAATGAAAATTTAAAATGTTCCCCCCCCCTTTGGCTGCTGCAAGCATCTGAGAAGGACCGGTCAACAGACTGCTACAAACCTCTCAGAAGGCTCTTAACGAATGTTAATGGAAAATAGCCGCACCAGGGCATGACTTAGCTTAGAGCTCTCAGCAGCCCAGGGGTTAAATAATCCAGATCAGAGCAACACATGAAATTATATTCCCTATGGTAGGTATCAATGAGAAGACACTTTTTGAAACATGAACAAGCTCGCTCGCTCTCTCTCTCTCTCCATTATCCAATCCAGTGTTGTCCTATGAGGAGAATGGGAGCCTGGGGCTAGACAAGTTGGTCCTGAAATTTAACCCTCTCATACAAGTGGGCTTGGTAAAAAATCCAATTGTTTGCACTTTTTCAACGCAGGCTGCACCCAAATGAAATCCAACAACTCACACTTTTTGACTCAGATTGCGTCCAACCATACAGGTTGCGGTATTTTCTCACCACAATTTTTGGTTGCATTGTTCAACTTTCTCCCCTGTCCTCATTTATGATTGTACCGTTATGAAATTGCTACATGTTATAATCGAATAAATGATCTTCCTAATGAGAGAAAAATAAATAAATAAATACTGTAAAGGAAATAAATAACCATATTTTATCATTCCCTAATTTGTTCAATGCTGATTTTTCACAGATATTAAACATTTCATCAATGCTTGTTGAGAAAGAGTTGTAGAGCTTTCAACAAGCATTGACAAACTATTTACATACAGTAGAACCTCGATATATCAGACTAATTGGGGCCCAAGCCAGTCCAAAAAAAGTGAAATTCCGATAAAAGTGACATCTGGACTTCCCCCTAATAACCCAGAATTTTTCCAATATGTCTAACATTAGTCCAGATTGCACCAATTAGTCCAGATTGTACCAACAGCTTTTCACCATGGCATCACCAACTGTTTTCATTACCACTGCAGTACTATAATGTAATGTATCAAACATTCACTACAATAATCAAATGGTAAAATATATCATCCATCCATCCATCATCCAATCTAACGTTGTCCCATGAGGAGCGAAGAAGCCCGGGGCTAGGCAAGTTAGTCCTGGCATTTAAGATGAGAGTGGCCAGCCTCACTCATCCAAGTTGCATTATGTGAGCAATAAACCCCAACAACCCCTTGGATATAAACCTGCACAGGCTTAATCCGACTGGAGAGCCTCAATTGCCCACTAAACCACCAGGTGCCATAATTTGGTTATATGGCTACCACCCAGCACAGTAAATGGTTTCTTGGTGTACAGGAAACCATTTGGCATGTCACTCAGTGCAGAGTCACCCACAGGCAGAAGGAAGAGGAAAGAATGAAGGATAGAAAGACAGAAGAAGGAGTGTAATGTCACCGACAAGCAGAAAGAAGAGGAAAGAATGAAGGAAATAAAGCCAGAAGAGGATGGAAGGAAAGAAAGAAGAGAGGAATGGGCAGACACCCAAGAGCAGCATAACATCGAGTGAGTGGATGGTGGGCACCCCCACCTACCCAAGAGTTAAATATATTGTACAGTATAATAATACTGCAGTGTACACTGACAAGCAAGTCTTTTATTTACATTACTGTGGTGCACATAGCTGAAGTGATCCATCAGTGGAATCTGTACGGTCAAGATGATTGTACTGGAGGTAGGTGATGCATTTATTAAACTTAAAGGCACTTACACTAAACCAGTACACCACTCTTCTCATTTTTTAGCACTTAGAAAATACTGTACTTTACTATTAGAACTTAATTTAAACACCTCAAATACTGTACTTTATACTTTATACACATTATTTATTATCTTACAAATTAAAGATGTTCACTTTGCATGTATACATCAACATCATCATAACTGTCATCACCACCACCATCAGCAGCAGCAGCAACAAGGCAGGAGAAGTCATTTTGTAATCACAGAAAGTAAAAATGCGAGATGCTAAGAGCACATAGGTTGCATACTGAACACTCCAGCAGCATAGGTCAAACTAAACACAGGCCTGTGGGGAGGCAAGTCAGTGTTGCCAATCCTCAAAGACATCTGCCATACAGACACTGAAATTACCCTGCATTTCCATTCATTACCCTACAGCTTATGATGAAAATATTACTATGCTAATTGGTACTGTTTTTACTTATATGCAGGTATGTATGACTGTATCGGATACGTTTATGTGGTTACAAAACGTAGTGAATGTTTTTGGCATATCCGATAAAGCCAGGATTCTGGGGGCATGAATGATGAGCAAATGGATGCATGGCCCATTGGATTGGGCAAATTTCAGCTGTCTGGATGTTTTTACTCCTCACCCTGCCCTAGGGTGGGAAAGGAGGTCTGGATGATGATGATGATGATGATGTAGCAACAACAAAATATGTGGTTTCTCTTGTTTAGCACATGACTAGGGCCACAGCAGCTGATGCACTGTCAGCTGCCAGATTCATGAGAAGCATTTTCTATAATAATGGGTGATTTACTATTTATCACTGAAGCAGGTTTTCTTTTGACATACTAGACTCTAGAGGGTAACAGAGAATTTTCAATGGGCAGTGGTTAGGATTATTCTAACCTAACTGAACCACCACACATAACTGCTTAATTCTACCAATTTAAGCTAAATTGTAGCAATATTAACAACCTAACCTGTCCTATCCTAACCTTACCTTACCTAACCTAACCTAACCTGTTTCTAACCTAACTGAACCACCAAATATAACTGCTAAATTCTATCTATCTATTGCCAGACTGGCCACAAACAAATGGCCTCCATGTCGCCCTGTCCCCCGCCATTTCACTGCCCTGCTCCTAGCTAAATTCTATTTGCCATAATCCTAACCACTCCTCTTTTAAAATGAGTACCCTTTATTTTTTTTTTTTAAGCCTATTCCCTTTCTGTATACTACATCATTTATCTTTTGCTGCAAAATAAGTATCACTCATACAAAAAATTCTTAACGACCCTAAATTTTCCTAAAATTTTGTAAAATTAACCTACTGCCCCACAGACTAGCTGGGAAATGAGGCTGAATTACCTTATGGTTGGTACCACTGAGGCAAGTAGTGATGTTGCCAGCCTGCCACTAACCAGTGCACGAACACACAAACTGTATGGACAATACTCTGATTAAGAGTACTTCCTCGTACTTTCTCCCGTCTGGACTGAAGTTGGATTTTTCTAATTTATTCCGAAATATCAGACATCAGTCTGATCGGCTCCTGGACTCCGATAAAAGCGAATTCCGGTGTAGTGAAGTCCAATATATTGAGGCTTTATTGTGCAGTATCTCCAAAAATCAGCATTGAATGAATTAGTGAATGAGAAAAATATGAGTTATTATTTTATTTTTCTTCTTTCATTAAGAAGATCATTTATTCATTTATAACATGTAGTAATTTCGTAACAATACATTTCCAGATGAGAGAAGGGGAATGAAATGAGTGGAAACATTTTACGATGGTGACCCAGCCATTACTAGTGCATCCAGGTGTGGTCACAGACCTGAAAAGATATTTCTGCTGTGACTGAAAAATAATTCTGCTCTGTATGCCATAATAATCTTTCTAATAGAGCTAAAAGTGTAATTTTTGTGAGAAAACCATCACAAATAAATGCTCTACAAATAAATGCTCTCAACAAGCATTTACAAAATATTTATATATCTGTGAGAAATAAGCATTGAATAAATGAGTGAATGATAAATTATGGTAATTTATTTTCCCTCTTTTTTTTTTTTTTTTTTTGTTCATTAGGAAGATCATTTATTAACTTATGCATTAATTTCATAACAATACAGTTATAAATAAGGGCAGGGGAGAGTTGAATGGAAACATTTTCTGATGTCGCACACATCGCTGAGTGAGGGGTGTATGGTGTGTGAGGTGTGGGCCAGCCAGTGGGGATCATGCAGTACTCGGAAGCGGTTGGATACAGGTTGCGTCGAAAGAGTTTGAAAGGGTTAAGATGAGAGAAACCAGCTTCGCTCATCCCTGAGTGCCATTACATGAGCAATATACCCCAACCAATTCTTGGATATAAAACTGCACAGGCTCAATCGGACTGGAGTGCCTTAATTGCCCACTAAACCACCAGATGCCATAATTTGGTTGCATGGTTGCCACCCAGTGTAGTACTGTAAATAGTTTCCTGGTGTACAGGAAACCATCTGGCTTGTCACTCAGAGTAGAGTCACCTGTAGACCGAAGGAAGAGGAAAGAATGAAGGAAAGAAAAACAGAAAAGGAAGGATGGAAAGAAGGAAGAGAGGAAAAGGCAGGCACCCAAGAGCAGCACAACATCGAGTGAGTGGATGATAAGTGCCCCCACCAACCCCACCCACACCCACACACATATTATTTTGCTTAACATATAGAAGCTCCAACATACTTGCAGGCATCAGCCTTGGTCACCTAATGATGGCTCTCCATCCTGTTTTATCTCAGGCAGTCTCCCTATTCAGTTCCTCATCCCTGGGGCCACATTCTATGACCTCGTCCCAGGTCTTTTTCAGTCTGCCTCTCACAACCCTAACACCAACTTTAAAACTTCTCACTTTCTGCACCCAACTGTCATCCCACATCTTCTCCACATGGTGGTGTAGCACTGAAGTGTCAACTCAAAGAACAAAAACTTTCATGAGAAGTGTCATATTCAAAAGAACTGAAACTGACGGTTAACAATGGTTAATTTTTATAATTCTGTATCCACAGAAAAATGCATTCATAACAGTGCTGGCTCACACGTTATACAGGAGAAATATGAGAGAAAAGGGCCCTCTGGTTCAAGGTTGAAAGCAGCAGAAAAGGTGTAAAAATTTTTGATCCAGTCTCTCCACTCTTTTTTGAGATTATTATTTGGGTATTAGGCAAAAAAGTGGGTGTAAACTTGTGGGCCCTGAACCGATTAACATATCAATACTATACCGGGCCAGCCTTGCGTAACTTTTCTACCCCGTTCTCAGACTGGGGGATGGGTTTCCGACAAAATACTTGTATATGTCTGGCATGTTAACCAAAGTGTAGTGCCACATATTTGAGCCAAGAAAAATCGTTACCCCCCCCAAAAAAAAAGATGCGCTGCCACATCATTGGCCCGAAATCAGTTGGCCAACAAATAATGTGTCAGAGCGACATCGGCCCAGAATAGTGTTACCATTTTTTACAATGTGTGGATAATAATCGTGATTTATGCCCAACCACTCCTGAATGTCTGTTGACAATAAAAGCTGCTCAAGGGCAAAAGCAAAACTTACCTTAACAGCTATTTCATTGATCTTAGTGATGGCAAGGTTGGTTGCACGACGGAATGCCCTGATGATGGCATGAGGATGGACACCTTCCTCAATGAGGCTCTTACACTGTTCTAGCAGCTGACCTGCCAGCAGTACCACGGTTGTTGTTCCATCACCCACCTGCATATAACAAAGTTTACATCCTTTCGCTTCTGATAATTACTGCACACACTTACAGTATTACACCAACAATGTTGACCAAAACTTACTGCAACATGAAAACTTCAGGGATAATTTACATAGCTACCTGTTGGGTGACTTTTTTATACCTATGCCACCCACCCCCAAAACACACACACACAAACACACACACACCCAGATACACAGACTTGTTCCAGTACAAATCTATTTATCAAAACGTTTTAGTCCGAAAAACCTCTCTCCAAGTGAATGCAGTTTTTTTTTTTTTTACTTGCTTTCTGTGACAACCTTGGTAAGAAGTATCATGGAAACAGATATTAAATATTATGTACCACAAAGAGAACACAAGCTAGTCACTGACTCAAATGACTGGTCCTTAGATTCCTTTAATCAATATAACTTAGAGACAATTCATTAAAAGTTTCTTACAAATGTAATCTCAGACACCAAAAGTACACCTGAGAATACATATGTATCCTCCAATATAGTTAACCCTTGCTATAATGTACTAATTGGGGGGAAGCCTGATCCGATAGTGCCAATAATGTACTGTAGTCCGTTACATCCGATGGTTCCCCCTGCAGTGGGATTTCAAGCACATGTGTGAAAGAAAATGAGTACAACAGCATATTCTAGTACAGGAAATGAAACCTATACCCATTTTACACTAACCTGGTCCATAATTTTTCCCTTTTGCAGCCTACTTCACATCCATGCCACAGAACTTTTTCATGACTTTTTTTTTGTGTGTGTGTCCGACTCTGGGTATAGGCTTCACAGCCTGCTATCAAGGCCCAGCAGTCCTCCTACATACCATACACCTATACATGTTAGTAATGTATTACTAGAGTCTGTTATTATAACTGCAATCACAGTGGCAAGAGGGCAAGTTCAAGCCAGGGTGAAGTGAAAATGGTAGGAAACACATGTATTATGACCCACTGCACCCCATTTAGCGGACACTGTTTGTTACAGTCAGTGGAAGTCCAGTGGCTTGCATGGTGTCCAGTAAATGCAAAATTCAGTCTATCAAGATCTGTTAAATCAAGTATCTATTATACTATAAATGGTACAGTATAATATTTTCATGACCAAGTATTTACCCCTTTCGCTGAGTTTTATTACTATAGACGTTCTATGAATTACTCCCTTACACTGCACAAAACGACTGTAGTCGACGGGCCTCAGAAAACTGTTTGAACTGGCCGCGCAGTACTCCAGTCTCTCGCCGACGTTGCTATGGCAACGGCATCCCAGAAAGTGCTGCTATCACATCGTGGCAAGTCAAGACATCATGTCAACAAACATGCCCACCCAGCTGATCCGGCACTTGGCCGAGTGTCACCATTCTATGGATTTTTATTTAGGTGAGTTATATGCAATGTAATGTGATTAGATATTTTTTAAGAAGGTGCTGGACGTGTAAATATGTAGAAAACACTTGATAATGAATATAATATTACAGTAAACACCGGATCTTTACGTATCAGCTGGCCAGCATCTGTGTCCTTTCAATTAAATCCCTGGCAAATTTTTGAATATTCATCGTCCTGCTGACAATATATGTAGCTATAAAAAATTTTAGTGCTGACAATGGATATGTAAGCATTAGGCAATCACAAAAGTGTTGCAGACAATTACGTAATACCATTCTGATTTTTTGCTGGAATATTGACACTTTTTGAGAATCAAGCTGAAAATAAATTCCGCAGCAAAAGGGTTAAAAGCTATATTTAACATAGTCATTAACTACTTTTAAAATCCAATTTAAAAAAAAGACAGGTATGATGCACACAAGAAAATTTATATCAAAGTATAAGAACCATCACAACAGAATGTACAATGGAATAGGTCATACATCTATTCCTTCCTCATTCAGGTCTTGATTCATGGTGTCACCACATAGCAAGTGTCTCATAAGTCACTCACTGTCAAATTTAATGAGGTACAACCATTGTCATGGACACATTGATACTTACAGTATATCATCCATCTATTTCTGTCAATGTTCTGATAAATTAATTTCAATTTTTATACATTCATTCACAGAAAGGAAAATGTATGGCCCTGTCATATTAGCAAGTACAGTACAATCCCAGTTAACCGAGACGCTTGGGGAATTTACTTTCCCAATTACCGATTTTTCCCGAGTAGCTATCTGTTATTATATAATCATATATGGACTATATCATTGCAGTATATACAATACCACTCATATACAGGGCCACACTAACATTTTTCCATTGAAATAACCTAAAATACTCCCACTGACGAAACACACTTGGTTGCAATGTCTTGCGGTAGTGCAAAGTGCACACAGTAAGTCTGTTTTGTTAAATATTATTCATTACACAGTATTTTATTCATCAAACAGAAAAATAAACTAAAGTACTAAATCTTGAGCACTTATTGGTGAACAGATGATTTGGAAAGAAGTGTTCTACAAGTACAGTTATCACGACTCCCTTGCTCACAGTTGCATATACGTGCCGTGGCCTATCCATTTATTCCTCACTTGACTGCCATCACCATGTGACTATTCCTCACTCACCGCTCAGATGTTTTGCAGATAATACAACAAATCTGAAGGAATTGCAAGCACAGTAATTTTGTCAAACAGCTTAAAATAAATGCTTCATTTCTATCAGTTAGAATTTTTCTTCTCTGCCAAATCTTAGAATGCATTTGATGACAACGCCGATGCAAATGCATTCTAATATGACATCATCTTAAAACATCTGACGACAATGCAAATGAGTTCTAAGATGACATCATTTGATGACTGCAAATGGGTTCTCTCTTAACCCACCCCGTCCCTGCAACATAATTAAGCAGCCCACCCCAAGAACCTGGCAAGTTTTGGATTTTTTTTTTTTTTAACCTCAGCTTTTGGTGAGAAACATCAAAAATTCAGTGAGAAAGCACTTACCTGAAGTAAAAAAAAAATACCCTAAACAGGTGAGCGGCCCCTCACCTGGCTACCACTTTCTATTATGTCGGGCTTCATAAAAGACACTCCCTCTGCGAGGGAAACTTAACCAAAACCACTCAGAATTGGTAATTATTTATTTATTGGGTACAAATTTATATGTAGTACAAGAATATACAGTAAGACCTCACTATAACGGACTAATTGGGGCCCAAGCCAGTCTGAAAAATGCGAAATTCCGATAAAAGCGACATCCAGACCCCTGCTAATCCGGACTTTTTCTGATATATCAGACATTAGTCCGGATTCCATCAGTGGTTTTCACCACCATTGCAGTATTGTACTGTGTTATACCTTCACTACATATCAAATGGTATAATAATACTGTACTGTGCACTGAAAAACATGTCATTTACTTGACTTATTGTGGTGAACACAGCTGAAGTGGTCAGGCAGTCCGGACTGCTTTCTGGCTTTAGCGGACTTTTTCCGATATATAGGAGCTTAGTCCAGTAGCTCCTCAAGTCCGATAAAAGCGAACTCCGGTCTATTGAAGTCCGTTATATCAAGGTTTTACTGTATTGGCTTTCACACAAAAATATGGGCAATATAAGCGTTGTTCACTCACCAAACACATCAACATACCGCACCTACCTTGGCAACGTTACCTCCTCATTACTTTTGTTCATTACTAACTCTGGAGTCACGTAATCGGTAATCACTTTTGCCTTGAATTTCGTCATCGTAGAGACCGTGGTGCTACATGTCTTTACCAGCTAGGTCACTGCTAACAGGTGAGTTGCGAGAAAATGGCACACCCCCTGAGTAGGGAGGTTACACAGGGTCAGGCAGTGTTGCCGCCTGGCTGGGGGTAGAGGAAGGTCTCCCACATATGCCTACCAAAAATCTCTCGCGAAACTTGAAAAATGTGCAAACGACGGGCCTTGCAATTGCGTAATGTACGATGCATGTCGTCGGGACTGAGTGTGACATAATGCTGTGACGTGCATCATAAGTCAACGGGACGGGGCGGGTTAAAACACATGATGCCAATGCACATGTGATTTAAGATGATGTCATCTTAGAATGCATCTGATGAATGCAAATGCATTCTATGATGACAATTTTGAATCCCAATGCAAATGCATTCTAAGATGATATAATCTTGAAATACATTTGATGCAAATGCAAATGCATTCTAAGATGACATCTTGGAACACATCTGATGACAATGCAAATGCATTCTAAAATGACAATCTTACAATGCATTTGCACTGGCAAAAAAGATAAACTCTAGCTAATAGAAATGAACCATTTGTTCTATTTGATGAAACTGCTGTACTTGCAATCCCTATGTATTATGTATTTACTGTTTTATTTGCAGAACAGCAGGGTGGCGAGTGAGGGGTACAGTGACAGTGGTCAGCGAGGGCACATATACACAACTGAGCAAGAGAGACATGAACTCGTTATTACTATAGAAAACTTCTCAAATCATCAACTCACCAATAAATGTTCATGATTTATTTCAATGGTTTATTTTTCTGTTTTTATGAATAAAATGAATAATATTTAACACAGTGGACTTGCCAAAGTACCGTAAGAAGCTGGGAGCTTGTGGGTAGTTATAGTCAGTTGGTTAGGTAAAAAACTGCACTGGCACTAAGCATTTTCAGCCAATGAAGAGTACATACTGTACACTTTTTTTCAATGGAAGCATTCATCTCACTTTTCATACAAAAAAAAAAAAAGGCTTGGGTCCCTGGGATTTCGTATCATAACTCGTGGAATTTCCTACATTAAGTTCTGTTATCAGTCTTACAATGTTCACCATTTTCAAGACTTGCATTTGTCCAGCTTTTGTTTCAAGGTGACCACAAAGTGTTAAGATCTGTCTGCACTTTAGACTTCAGAGTACAAATCACTAATCAAAACAAGAAAACACATGACAGCATAACAGCAAGAGTACTTGTTTACTGACTGACAGCGGAAAGCTGACTGGTGATTTGTGGAAGCATGTAGGGTGACTAAACTAGAAGGGGGAGGGGGAAGGGAGGGAGGAGGGCTGGAAAGGGGATTAACTAGGAAACGACCTTGACTGGAAATACCTTCACTTCACATCCCCCCAATTTCACCCAGCCTCACGTTACTAACCCGTGCTGGGATGGCCAATGAAAGTGGCACACACATTTATGTACTTGCCAGACTGTGAATTTTCCTGTTTGAATGATCATTCTGGTAGCCTGGTAACCAGATAACTGGGATTATACTGTACTGTACAGCAATAGTACTGTACAACAAACAACAATTGTAAAGCTATATCAATTTGAAATTAGTTACCTCTGCATCCTGAGACTTGGCAATATCTACAAGGGTCTTTGCAGCTGGGTGAACAATGTCCAACTGTTTCAAAATCGTAGCACCATCATTGCTGATAGTTGCTTGTCCCTGGAGGAAGAGAAATAAAGGTAACGATGTACCATTCCCTGTTTGCACAATTACCATACCTCCTTCCTCAAAAAATGGTCAATGAGTAACATAAAAACATCTAAATAAATAAATAAACTGCAGTACCCCATACAAGAATCTATGTGCAAAGTTTGCCTTACTTGAATTTAATGAATGGATTTAACACAATCATTCCATTTATGTTATTGTATATTATCCATGATGACAGCCACCCCAAAGCTAAAAGGATAACTGAGACTGTGTCTAAGCCCTTCAGCCCATGGAGGTCTTTTGGAACTGGCTAAAATAATAACAACAATATCCCCTGGATATAAGATAAAGTGTAAACTTAATTTTACAGTAGCTATAGTTTCCAAAACAAGAAGTCTCCCAAACACAACATATGAAAGTTTTGGAGGAGAAAGGAAATGTACAGCATCTACTGGTAAGCTCCCAAGTCAGGAACTCAGTGAATACCGACAGTAAATATTGTACACGAGGACATACAAGTTTCTACAATTTTAACATAACATAATATGGCTTTCATTTACAAGAAAATAAAAAACTGCTTTCCTAATTACTGTAATCCTGTGTGAAAATTACCTTCGGGTCAACAATAAGCTTATCCATGCCCCTGGGTCCAAGTGTGGTACGGATGGCATCAACAACAGCTGAGCAGGCATTGATGTTGGAGATGAGCTGAGGTTTCCCCTGAGAGGAATCTGTACCCTCCTTCATCAAAATAATCTGTGGTTGCTGAAAGACAGATGATTTGAAAAATAATTTTGTATGAGATCTAATGTGACTGCTGAAAGACAGATAAGAAGCACAATAGTTTATCATTTAAATTAGTTAGCAACTGTGAGAACAGCTCGTCATCTGAACACACCAAGTTGCAAACTTGGTATTATTCTTGCTATGGCACACACTTGATCTAGCTATTTTCAAGGTTTCCATCGTCACCTTTCACCTGTACCAGGACTGTTATGATTTAAATAAGATTATACCTAAGGAGACATACAACCACCTTATTTTGTAGCTTTCCTCTGTTGTTTTCTTCATCTTAGCTCTTCACAGGACTCAGCATTTTCTGTGTGCATTTTCAACTTTCAAAGTCTTATTTTTTTTCAAGTGCCGTACATTTAAAATGAAGCATTTTTTTGCAATCCCTAATGGCACTAAAGACAGATGAACACCATCCTGTGGTATGCAAATCAGGGCTGGCAAAAAAAAAAACAAAAAAAAAAAAGCCCAACCCACCTGGTTTTTTTCAGATTTTTTCATAAAATACCACCCAAACCCGTGCAAAAGTGGGTTTTTCAAAGTTTACCTTAAATTTAAAAAAAAATAATATTTCCATTATACATAATTATGAATTGCCCAATAAAATCTCATTTTTCACACAGTTATTTGAATAAAGGAAATGAACACAATCATGTTTTGACCTGTTTGGCTGTTATCCTTGGGCTGCCTGCTACACAGCAAAACATGCTTCAACATGAAAGGCTTGAGAGCACTGCACAACTCATGAGCTGGCAAAGATCAGTCCACACTACAAAACAGCAGGAGTCATTTGCCTTGCTACTCTCCTTTCTTTGGTAGTTATGTACTTGCATTTCTCAATCTTCTAAATAATTACAGTATTATTGAAAATTCTGTTGCATAAGTGATTTCACACATTATCTTAACAGTAGATGATACTGTGTTGTTGCGTGAAGACGAAGGGGAGCTGCAAAGATTTGGTAGATGAGTTTGGGAGAGTATGTGAGAAGCGGAATCTAAAGGTGAATGTAGAGAAGAGTAAAGTGATGGTCTTCGAGAGAAGTAAAGCCAGTGAATGTACAGTGAGATTGGATGGGGAGGATATGGAGTGTGTGAGTGCATTTAAGTACTTGGGTAGTGTGATGAGTAAGGATGGAAGTCTGGAGGGTGAAGTGCTTGAAAGGGTGCAGCAGGGAAGGAAGGTTGCTGGTTCGTTGAAAGCAGTGATAAAAAACAGGGAAGTGACCATAGAAGTAAAAAAGTTGCTACATGACAGCATTGTGATACCAACTCTAACATAAGGAAGCGAAGCTTGGACCCTGTTGGAGGGACAGAAGTCAAGAGTGAGAGCAGTGGAAATGAGTTATTTGAGAGGAGCATGTGGAGTCACATGGAGAGACAGACTAACAAATGAAGAAGTGAAGGAGCATTGTGGTGTGGATGTGGACGTGACAGGAAGTGTCAGGAGAAACACATTAAGGTGGTTTGCGCATGTGGAGAGGATGGAGAGTGAGAGACTGATGAGAGTGTATGTGAGTGAGGTGGAGGGGGTGGAGAGGGAGGGGGAGGCCAAGGATGAGGTGGAGGGATGGAGTGGGGAGGTGTATGAGAGAAGGGGGTGTGAGCTGGGAGCAGGGCAGTGAAATGGCAGGGGACAGAGCGACATGGTGGCGATTTGTTTGTGGCCACCCCGTGCGGGACCGAGGCGTCTGGCAATAGATAGATAGACAGATATACTGTATCGGTCTTTGGTGCAACAAAAGATGGTGTCATCTGTCTTTGGCACTGTTGGGAAATGTATGCAAAGACCATTTTTTTCACAATTTTTATAAGAAATTTTTTAAAAATGAAACTTAAAATAAGCTGAGAAAATTAACAAAGAATCCCATGAAATGCTTTGGGGGAAAAAAAAAAAAATGCAAAATAGTGGTCCTCAGTCTGAAAATTACCATTTACAATAAGAAAGCTTTTCCTTTTTTTCCCCTCATATTCTTTGCATCGAGAGAAAAGGGAACTTTTGGAGGCCAAAACATCAAAAAGGCTACTTCTCATCAGGATAACTGCACTAACCTAATACAGTAGATGCAGGATGTCAAGTTTTTCAGGCATTAAATCACTGCTTCATTAAAAATGTGTGTGCTGTATTTCTCTTGGAAATTATAATGCTATAAAATACAAGAAAGTATAGCCCAAAACAGTATTAATTCTTTATCAAATGGGCACGGCAATTCCATATTTTCTATTGAAATGATTCTTTCACAGGTTACTTGTTTTTCCTAGATTACCACAGCTACTGGGGATTTTTATAAACTTACCTCTGAAAGCTATAAATGAGGATTTAGAATGCTTAAATATTATGCCAATGTCTACCAACAGCTGGCCATATTTTACGTTCCTAACACGCATTTTTACATTTGAAAGCAGGCTGTCAAACCCAAGTTAGACTAGGTTTGGTTTGATTAAATCATTACTGGTAAGTTTCCCATAGCTTTGACACGGGATACACTGACGTGTCCAGTCGCAGCTATGGTTGGTAAACAATGCTGCTAGTCCAAGAAGTCGTCAGTAAACAATGCCACAGGCAACCTGGTCGCTTCCTAAAATACCCCAAAACAGGTATTTTGTTTATTTCCAATCACTTCTTTCAGTCAGAATTCAACAGTTAACTATCTGTGTTGCATATGAGCCAAAATTACCACTCTTGAGATCGTGAGTCTGTTATAATACAGGTGGAATTGCCGTGCCCACTTGGTAATGAACTCTCAAAACTGTTCATGAAAAACCTGTACAGCAGCTACCATTACAGTAGTTTTAAACTTATCTACTCCTAAAAGTCTAGCCTACCTTTACTCAACACGTCCCTGATACTTCTCATTACTACTGAAATTATTGGACTAATATTTCAGTCACTGTACTGATGACTGCTAAAATCCATTTGGCCTACATTGTAGTGACCGGTCGTAAAATATATATAGGTCATAATTCCCAGTAACCTAAACATATTACTGACCTCTCAAACTACATAAAGTTATGCTCTCTTCCGGACCGTTACTAATGTAAGGTCTCCCATACTAAAATAAGAATCATGTGGCACGTCATGACAGAAAGCAGGCGTTCCCTTCATGCTGTTATTTCACTCGATTATTCCTTACGTTTAACTATTTAAAACTAGTCATCCTTTACCATACGACCTGACATCTTCATAAATAACATATAAGCCAAGTTAAACACAATAAAATTTGAGAGAATACTTACCATTTTGATATTATTTCAGCAGCAGCCTACCACGACCTTCCGTCAGAACCAAAACAATGCGGCACAGGACCAGTGGTAACAATCTGCTATTCTGCTAGGTAGTGATGGATAGCAGTACATCAATATAATAGTACTGAAAACATAAATCTCAACTGCTTTTCTGCTGCCGATCCGTTTCAACCAAAGTATTAAATAAAATAATAACAGTTCCTGTCGATCAACCCTCAATTTTAAATATAAGAAAAATATATATCGTGCTATCTTGCTATATCCTGTACGCTTCTACCGCTGTATTGGCAACGACTCGGTAGTGGAAGCACACCACACGAAAACCACATATTCTTCTAGACCCTTCTGGAAAATGAGTCACTAATTCATAACACTTTAATGTTTGATTTTATTTTATTTGATAATATTTATTGTTGAGAAAGGTGCAGAGTACTTATAAAACAAAAGAAGATGGTGGATCTTGCCACACCTCCTTCAGCGAGTAAAATGATATACAGTAGTCGGTTATAAAATTTTAAAAAATGGGGTGGTGGATTCTGCCACACACCTCCTTCAGCAGGTAAAATGGTACACAGTCAGTGGTTACAAAATTAACGGAAGAATGTGTATTACATACAACAGCGAGTAATAATGGCAAGGCAACAGAGAAGTACAGCGCACCGTCCTATCAATGAAGCGAATGGGGCCGGTGAGTGAACTGATGGCCTAAACAGTTAACACCCACCCACTTAGCACCACAGTGACCACACGTACGCTCCCTCTGGCTGACTCCCTCTCAGCTTCACAACTCTCTAGTTATTTAATTGTTCTATGCAAGTTCATCAGTATTTTCTTGTGATCTTGAATGGCATATTTGTTAGCGGCAATTGCTATGTTGTTTGAGGTAGTCTGTGTGGCTGTAACATTGAGCTCTATAATATGGAGTGGCTATCTCCGCAGCGAGCGTGGAGCCTTGACCGCCATATTGAAACCCCCTCCACTCGTCGCCTCCACAATGGTAATGCAATTCGATCCACTGTTCTTAGCTTGCTGTTTCCGTTTCGCTGTTGCTTACATAAGCTAAGCAGTGGGCCATGGCACCATATTTTCCGAATTCACGGGCTGATTTCAAAAGACGTGGGTGTCGGTGGTCAAGATAAACATCAGCGCCGCCCTGGGCCCTTGGCGGCTGTTACACAAACTACGTGGTGCTACCCATGAGAAAGCCACTCCATACTATAGAGCGAGTGGGCTGTAATGGAGATTGACAAACAAAATGCGTTTAACACCTTTTTATATCTATGCTACTTTTAGTTGTTCGTTTATTTTGCCCCTGCCCCTCATTAGTACACAGTAGTGTTTTATCCCTGACACTGGCGGAGGAGGAAATTTGTTTGCGACTAGGGCTAGGTAGCGTTTTAAGCTTGATGAATGTTGCTGGTCTGTGTATTATAGATAGGATAAGCAGTGTTAGTATGTGTAATTATACATGTTTGAATGTAGTACTTTCTAGAACTGTGGTACAATTTCAGGATATTCACGGAGAATGGGAAGTAACATTTTCGTTGATCAAACATGTGATTTGCTCGAGTTGTTGGTTTCTGTACTTAGCAGTTAGTGAACATTCTATCTATCTATTGCCAGACGCCTTAATCTCGTAAGGGGTGGCCACAATAAAATCGACTTGTCAGTCTCTCACTCTTCATCCTCTCCACATGGCCAAACCACCTTAATGTCTTTCTTCTAACACTTCCTATCACATCCACATCCACACCACAACACTCATTCACTTCCTCATTTGTCAGTCTGTCTCTCCATACGCTCAAGTAACTAATTTTCAATGTTCTCTTGACTTGTCCCCCTCCAACAAGGTCCAAGCTTCACTTCAATACGTTAGTAGTTGGTATCACAATACTGTCATGCAGTAACTTTTTACTTCCATGCACACTTCCCAGTTTATCACTGCCTTCAAAGAATCAGCAACCTTTTTTTCTTAATAAGCCCTTTCAAACACTTCATCCTCTAAACTTCCATCCTTACTCATCACACTACCCAAGTACAAGTACTTAAATGCACTCACATTTTCCATTTCCTCTTCATCCAGCCTCACTGTACAGTACATTCAGTGACCTCATTTCTCTCGAAGACCATAACTTGACTCTTCCCTACATTCACCTTTAAACAACAGTAGAGGGAATTTCCACACACTGCCCTCTCTCACTGGCAGCTCCAACATCCACTGCCCTACCTTGTACTGTACCTCTTTTATAACCCCATCCATATACAGACTGAACAACCATGGAAATGGCATACATTCATGAATGATGAATATATATATATATATATATTCATCCAACCATCCATCATCCATTGGAAACGTAGGAGCCCAGAGCTAAGTAAGTTGGTCCTGACATTTGAGTGACCAGCCTCACTCACCCCTGAGTGGCATAATGAGCAATAAACCCCAACCACCTCTTGGATATAAACTTACACATGCTCAATCCAGCTAAAGTGCATTAATTGCCCACTAGACCACCAGCTGCCATAGTTTGGTTATATGGTTACCACCCAGCATAATACATGGTTTCCTGGTGTACAGGAAAGCATTTGGCTTAGTACTCAGTGTCAAGTCACCCTTAGACAGGTGGAGGAGGAAAGAATGACAAAACAGGAGAAAATGAAAGAAAGACAGAAGGGGAAGGAAATAAGGAAGGAAAGGGCAGTCACCCGAGAGCAGCAGTGCATTCAAGGAAGAGTCTCCCAGTGGCATGACTAAAAAAAAAAACACAAGGATAGTATATGAGATGACTGTTTATCTGTCTGATGTCACTGATCAAATGCTCTGTGAAGTCTGAAGTGTCTAATATCACTGATCATTTTTTTTTTTTAAGTAATAACTGGCAAATAAACTCATTTGTTTTACTGTCATTTCTCTTTTCTTTTTAAATACTGTTCCTCATCACATTACCTGAGAGCCCTTACAGCTTCACCTACATATTCAGCTTGCCACAATGCCTCCACTCCCATGCTTTCCTCCCTCTCCTCCACTATGATCTTATTCTCCACTCCTCCATACCCAACTCTCACTCACACACATCTCTGCTTCACTACTTTCCAGCATTTTCTTTTCTTTTCCCAGCACACTCTTTATTTTCTTAAAATTCACTAAGAACATTAATGCAGTAGTGCATACATTTTTAATGCTTGTATACTATATACTGGTAAAACACAAAACTGTTGGCTGGTGAGGTCAGCATTTGGACTAGAGACTACCAGCTCAGTCCTACCTCAGGTCACATTTTTTTCCCATTTGGCAGATCACCCTCTCTCATCCCTTCTTCACTAGTGTGTGTGTGTGTGTGTGTGTGTGTGTGTGTGTGTGTGTGTGTGTGTGTGTGTGTGTGTGTGTGTGTAATCTGCCTCTAGAATCATGACAGTTTTGACCCTGGAATTAACATGAAACCTTTATGCTTTGGCCTTTGGGCCAAGGTCGTGGCCTTGAATATGTGGTCTTGAGGCTGAGGCTAGGTCTCTGTCTCATACCTGCTACAGAGTCCATATCCTGAGGGCCCCACAGTCTTCCTACACACATCTAATGGGGAAACACACCTTTTAACTTTTAACGTTTGACCTGTTCCTCAGGTGTTGGAGGGGTGCCTTCATCTGATGACAGAAATATAACCATATTGCTCCACTGTCCAATTGTACACACATTTATCTCACTCCCTATCCCCCCAAAGGAAGACGGTGCACTGCAGAAGGGAAAATTCAGCCTACAGTCATTGGGATTATGTTCAGATGAGCCTGAAGCTACATCACATTCATTGCTAATATTCATCATCTGTACTGAAAACATGCTACAACTACCTCATGCAAGACTGGTGTAATGCAATCAGTGGGGATGTTTTTATGGCATGTCAGTGGGTGATGTGATAGATCAGTTGACTTCTTGAAAAAAGTCAAATCCTAAAACTTCCCCACCCCACCCTAGTTTTCAATCTCCTGTCCTTCCACTCAGTAGTTCACATCTCAGTTGCTTGACCATTATTTTAAAGGTGCAAACCTGTCTTGAGCACCCAGCGAATTCCTTTACGAGAATTGACATTTCTAGGAAACAAATGTACAGAGTGTTGTTATTAATGCCATTGCCCTTCTGGAGTTTTACTGCCAACTGAACTGCTACCCCACACCTGGCAATTCCCATCCTATACCACACCAATGGCACACCACTAAAGACAGAATCAATTTGAAACAGCATACATTCATAAACAGTACTTTGCTCCTGGCTAACCTTTCAAGTCCATAGACAGGACAACACAAGAAAAGGATAGAATGATATCTTCTGCAAAGGAATACAATTATACTGTCTAACCACACACCCAATACTGGTGTTTAAACTGTCATAATGTGCTACACAACTATACACATAAATAATTACTTCATATTAAAAAGGAAAGTAACACAGCAACTATGGTAAATAATATCCATCAATAATAGCATTTACAGAATACAAATCTTCCCTTAACTTTAAATTTCTGACTACAAATGGTCCCTCACTTTTTCTTCTTGCCGGTTCTGCGCTGGGGCTCATTGGGGTTGCGCTTCTCCCAGTAATAGTGGTGGTGATCCTTGCCACCTACGTAGCCAAGCTGAGCTGCACGAGAGTAAACATCACGCACAGCAAACGGCAGGTGGTCTAGATGGGAAGGTATTTTTACATGTTAGTTATACAGTATACAGAGATTATGCAAGGGTCCAGTGATTACCCATGAGATGAGCGATGGTCATTATTCAAACTTCCAAGTCTTAAATGTATAAGATGTGAGACAGTGCTGTCTTACTGTACTAACAGGTAAAAGATTTCAGAATAGGACAATGATCATGGCAGACATGTATTTGCATGGTTTAAGAATCAATTATGGTAATTTTCATGAAATAATTTAATAAGGTACAGTACTATTTTGGCTGTAATGTCAGTATTGTAGTACAGTAGTACAGTAATGGGTAACTATTATACTAACTGGAATGATACAATGATGAACATTTGTATTTTTTGTGAAATGCAAGTAGTACTGTTAAAATTAGGTACCTGGGTCATAATCCTGATGGAGGGGATTGACTTTCTTGCGACTCATCTTGCTGGAAAAGTGTTTGGCCTCACGCTGATCTGCAACCAAAAGAGGGTTCCTCCCATGCTTTCCACCTTTTGGTGTTGGTAGTGAGTACTTGAGGGAAGAGAAGGAAAAAAAAAAAATTGAAACAAAGCCGGGAGAGAGAAAAAAAAAATAATAATAACTTTACATTAAAAAGACTATTAACACTTGAAGACTGCCTGGGAAACTGATAGATTTTATTTTGGCTGCTACTAGATTATTTTATTCAGCTAAAAGAACCACCCAACCATAAAGGATTAAACCCTAAGGTACCTCAATCAATCTCTACTGGAAGTTCGGAACAACTGGGGATTTAAATTTGGCTTCCTCATGATGATTATATTCACCTAAGGGAGGCAACTTTGTCTTAAATTGCTGTAAGACAGAGTGAATGGAAATATACAGGCACCAATATGGTCATACATGCATGTATATACCACATTGTAATCTATAACCAATTCTACAAAGCCAAGACAGATGTGCGACTGAATAAAATTATGAGCTGTGCTAGGCAATATGGGTTGTATATACAACATTTCCAGTCTTCAAAATAATCTCAAGAAATCAGTGGTTGAGGAAGGGGCAGTACTCCCAAGGTGGATGGCAAGCTGGTGACAGGGAAAGCAGGAGCTCCCATTTCATCAGCTCTCAAGACTTGATCCTGACCACCTCCATTCACTGAACATTTTCAGTGCTTTCATTTACACAGACAGTAGGCCAGCATACTCTCTTAATACCATTACCTTCAACTGTCTACACCACACTACATATGCATAGCCTAAGCTATCACACCTTCCATTTCCACTCCCTTTAGCAATGGCCGCTGCATTGTTACTAGCAAACAAGGTGGTATCTCGGACTGCCACCACTGGCAGGGTAGGGCTGGCAGCACAGGGTCCTCCCGGTCGCCATCAAGCAACTGTTGCAAATTCCATTTATGCTTGTCAACGGAGAAGTACAGGTGTGGCCTTATTCTTCATCAATATCCGTGGTCTCAGTTCCAATCAGAATTAGTTCATTTTTTCCTACAGTCCATATTCCCTCTGGCCCTGTTCCTCACAGAACCACAAATCTCTACCGAAATATCCCCAATTTGTTTTCCTGGTTACCATCTCCTAACAAACTTCCGTAACAAGGGTGGCACTTGTTGTTATATCAAGTCTGAATATGTAGCTGACACTGTTTTAAACTTCACTTCAACTAATTTTGATTACTCACTATATAAAGTAAATTATCTAAATATTACCATATATATCCGTGTAGTCTATCGCTTCCCAAATGCTTCTTAAAAACCCAGTGTATTTGACTCCATATCCACACAGCTGAGTAACCTTAACCTTGCCCTTAGCACCAAAATTACAATTTTGGGTGATTTTAACGTACATAATGTTGAATGGTTATTGCACTCTGCCAGGACTGACTATGCTGGTCTAAAGAGCGAGCTGTTTGCAAAATCGTTTAATCTCACGCAGCTGGTAAAGCAACCAACTAGAATACCAGATAATCCTGACCATAATGCCCATCTCTTGGATCTATTCCTGTCAAATAATCCAGATCAATACAGGACAGAAGTACTGTACTGTCACCACTTTGATCCTCTGACCACAATCTCTTCAAAGCCTCTTTAGTTAGCCCCAACAAACCTCCCCATTCTGAACCTGTCAAAGTGACCCAATGGCACTTTGATAGGGCAAACTGGGATGGATTTAGAAATTATCTTGAGAGTTACCGATGCAGTATGCGGTTGGACAAGAGGCCCACCAAGACATAAAGTAACTTGGTGGTGGGATGAGGGTGTAGAAGCCGCAGTTAAGGAGAAGAGAAGGCTTTTCCGGGAATGGAAGAAGGGTGGTAACAGGGAGGAGTACTTGGCTGCCAAGCGCAGGGCTAGAAGAGAGGTATACAGGGCGAAGTCTGAGTCACAGAGACTTTTACTTGATAATCTAAATCATGAAGGAAGGAAAAATAAACTTTTTAGGGTAGCAAATCAGATGAAGAGAGATAATCTGGACATTGTAGGCGAGCAGTGTGTGAAGAATGATGAAGGAAGGGTAGTGGTTAACAGTGAGGATATTAAAGATGCATGGAGAGAGCATTATAGCCGGTTGTTGAATGAGGAGTTTGATTGGGATAGGGAAGGTTTGGAGCCAGCTGATCCAGTGTTTGGGCCTTGGCCTTTGATTGACGCTGCTACTGTGAGTGAGGCAATAGGCAGGATGTGGGTGGGGAAGGCGGCAGGTGTGTCTGGGTTGACTGCTGAAATGTTGAAGGCCTCAGGAGATATTGGGGTGAGGTTAGTCACTGACCTGATAAATATGAGTATATATGAGTGTGTTGTCCCAGATGATTGGCTGAAGAGTGTGATTGTAAATGTGTACAAAGGGAAGGGTGATGCCCTGGAAAGGGGAAATTACAGAGGTATAAAGCTCTTAGATCAGATAATGAAAGTAATGGAGAGAGTTCTAGAAGGTATGATTACAGAAAGAGTGAATATCAATGAGATGCAGTTTGGGTTTATGCCAGGCAGGGGGACCACTGATGCCATATTCATTGTTCGACAGCTTCAGGAAAAATATATTGGCAAGAAAAGGGAATTGTATTTTGTTTTTGTTGATTTGGAAAAGGCCTTTGACAGAGTCCCTAGAGAGGTGGTGAAGTGGGCAATGAGAAAGCTAGGGTTGGAAGAGTGGCTGGTTAGGGTGGTTATGGCCATGTACGTGGGTGCTCACACTCAGGTAAGGGTGAATGGAGCTTTGAGTGATGAGTTTCCCGTGAATGTTGGTGTGCATCAGGGGTCAGTTTTGAGTCCCTTGTTGTTTATCATGGTGCTTGAAGCCCTCTCACGTGACTTCAGAGAGGGACT
>JAGKTI010013019.1:0-23713 GCA_018397915.1 Birgus latro
CCCCCCCCCCTCCCAGCCAAGTCCTAAACACTCCCTAATGAGTCCAAAAACAGGTTATTGCTCATCTAAACCTCAAAATTTAAAACAAGCTAAACTAAGACTAAAAGCAGTTTATCTATCTCTATCTAAACCCAAATATAAATAAAGTCTGAAAATCATCATATGTAAGTCTGGAAAAAATCAAAAATTTTAAATTGCACCCCAAAATGACAATGTTCACCTCACCTATGACTAAAACACATTAACATAAGTCTAAAAACATTTATAAATCTAACTAAACACAAAATTTAAGTCTAAAACATCATCAAAATTGGCAAAAAAAAATCTAAATCCATCGTTAAACCGGGGTTTAGCCAGAATTAGGCAGGGTATGGTGATATTTCTATTCCCATCCCTTAGCCGGGGTATCGCATCTAGGGGTATCGTATATCAGGGTATACCTGTATATATAGACAGACAGATACATACATACATACATAGATATAAATAGATAGATAGATAAATAGATAAACAGATAGATAGATGGATAGATAGAAAATAGATTGACTGACTGACTAATAAACAGACTGATAGGTAAATAGAGAGACAGGTAGACAGACAGAGGGATAGACAGTCAGATAGTATCACGAAAAAATATCCGTTACCTGCAAATCTTTCATCGTGTGGGTAGACGATAGCATTGTTCATACCATAACCTTCCCTTGCTTTGGCCATAGTGTATTCATCAGACACCCAGGACTTGAATCTCAATGGGTCACACTCATTCAATTCAAAAGGTGGGTATCCATTCATGATCCAGTCTGCCAAGTATTTGCCGATCCCTCCACCATGGATAATACCATACCTGGCAGGAGAAAAGAGAGAAAGTTAGTAACAGCCATTCCCATATTACCCTCTTTGACATGTAATATGCCAGCAGCAAGCCAGCTGCTAGCTGTATGCCAGCAGTCAACAGTAAGCCAGCAACCGACAAACGGCAAGCAGTAAACCCATAAGCCAGCAATAAACCATTATAGTTTATTCATTTTTAACTAGGTGAATATATCTGTCCTTTTGCTGATTATTTTGTGTAGCTCAACGACAGAGTAAGACACTACTTTAGCTCTACATTCTCTCCACTGATGTTCGTTATGATCAGCATGTTTGAGGTTTAATCTCTTGTTACATCTCGGTGATGGAAAGATGGCAATTTAATGCCTACTTAACGTGAGCAAAATACAGTCAATAACAGAAAGCCATAAACTAATCATTGCAGTCACTGATGGAAGATAATGTTAAGGACTCCATTATTTGGTAGGTGGGGGCACTCACCATCCACTCACTTGCCATAGTGCTGCTTTGGGTGTCTACCCTTTCCTTGCTTCCTTCCTTCCTCTTCTGTCTTTCTTTCCTTCATTCTGTCCTCTTCCTTCTGCCTACAGGTGACTTTACACTCCCTCTTCTGTCTTTCTTTCCTTTACTCTTTCCTCTTCCTTCTGCTTATGGGTGACTCCACACTGAGTGACAAGCCAAATGGTTTCCTGTGCACCAGGAAACCACTTACTGTACTATGTTGGGTGATAACCATATAACCAAATTATAGCACCTGGTGGTTTAGGAAGTAATTAGGGAGCTCCAATTGGATTGAGCCTGTGTAGGTTTATATCCAAGAGGTGGTTGGGGTTTATTGCTCATATGATGCCACTCAGGGATGAGTGAGGCTGGTCACTCTCATCTTAAATGTCAAGACCAACTTGCCTAGCCCTGGGCTCCTATGCTCCTAATGGGGCGGCATAGGACTGGATAATGGATGGATGAATAGTAAACCTTCTATAAATGACAGGAACCTTAACTATCTTATTTTTGTTACTGCTACATAATTTTATTCTCCTTATGGGTAGGCGCTTATTGTCTAACAGTTACAAACAACTTCCAGAAGCCCTCCAAAAATGGCAAAAATCTTAAGGCAACTACACTATTCTCTACTCACTACTGTCAGATTGTTAGTTTCCAGCTTAAGAGTGGCCTCTTTGTCCTGTGTAGGTTAATCTGGCTGTAAAGCTGATCTAACCTACTCTGGAACTTTAGACATCTTGTATCAACTCACCCTAGTCCGGCAGCAATCCACATATTTGGCAAAAGATCTGGTCCCAGAAGAGGCAGAACATCAGGAGTGTAGGTGATGGGACCATTGACCACACTCTGGATGCTGGCAGAGGCAAAACTTGGGATCAACTCCATGGCTACTTCCAAGTGTGGCTCCAGACGTTCCAGATCTGGTTCAAACAACTCCTTGCCAAATCCTAAAGTCAGTGAGAAAAATCAATCAGGAACAGCTGAGATTTTATGTTTATTTTATCTAACCTATACTCTGCACAAAAATGACAACTTATGCATTGCATGGTGGGAGAGAGAGAGAGAGAGAGAGAGAGATAAAATTTAACGGACACTTTGAAGGCCCTGTTAAAACCATCAGACATACCAGACACCATCCATTAAATGGGAAAAACCAAAAACCACATAGACCTACCGGACAACTCTGGGCCCACCAGACATATTTCTGCATTTAACGTATGCTATCTGTTACAAGGGGTGTATGACTCAGTCCTTCCTTGGGGAGAGGTCTGTTTGCAATGAAGGAAAAAAGTAGACTGGCACAAATAACCGCTCTCTCTGCTCTTTAACGTTCCACTTACCCTTAGGCACACCATCCCTGACCCAATCAGCACACTGCTTCATGGACTCCACTGATTCATAGGGACCAATCAGCAGTCCATCCCGCTCCATCCTAAGGTAGAAGGAGCTCTCCAAGTGCCTCAGGACAGGAATCTCCCTCTTGAGTGCCTTGACCTCTGGGACGGTGGAAGTCACAAGATACTGGTGATGGTTTGGTACAAGTGGGAGGTCTGAGCCGGCAAGCCGAGCTACCTCCTTTGCCCAGAACCCTGTTGACCAGAAACTGATGGTAAAATGATGAATGCAAAGATGATAATTATAAAAATCATCACCATCACCATCATAACCTATTTTCCCATCTACAACACAGGTGAGGTACCATAGCATCCAGAAACAAAGAAATAATACCTTCAACAACAACAACAATAATAATAATAACCCATCCATCCATCCATCATCCAATCCTATGTTGCTCCATCAGGAGCATATGAGTACAGGGCTAGGCAAGTTGGTCCTGACATTTAAGATGAGAGTGACTAGCCTCACTCATCCCTGAGTGGCATTACTATATTGAGGTGTATAAAAGCCCACGTTGCCCAGGGGCAAAGGGAAGATCCTCTCTTTGGCTAAGTGGTAACATGTGCGCGTATCAAGCGCGAGGGCCTGAGATCAAATCTCGGCCAGGACAATGATTAATTTGTTAGGTGTCATTTCAATTATTACATTGCTTGGCAGTGGTGTGGGACGCGAAGCAAGACCTTGAGGGTCATATGAGTTGTTGTTGGCAGCCTTACATCCTGTGGGGGCCTCCAATGTGCTACGCTACCATGTGGGTGTGCGAAACTGACCAAATTAATCACTAAGGAGAGAAAAGAGTGATGTAATGAGGTGTATAAAAGCCCACATTGCCCAGAGGCAAAGGGGGGATCCTCTCTTTGGCTCAGTGGTAACGTGCGCACGTATCAAGCACGCGGGCCTGAAATCAAATCTCAGCCAGGACAGTCATTAATTTGTTAAGTGTCATTTCAGTTACACATTATGTGAGGAATAAACCCCAACCACCCCTTGGATATAAACCTGCACAGGCTCAATCCAACTGGAGTGCCTTATTTACTCACTAAACCACCAGGCACCATAATTTGGTTATATGGTTACCAACCAGTGTAGTAAATGGTTTCCTGGTGCATAATAATATTACAATAATGCTTAAATCTGAGGAATGACTAGACCTGCTGCTCATAAGATATTACTCAAGAATGAGTGACTGATAATCTTCACCTTAAATAACTGGACTTAGTTGACCAGCCACTGGTAATAAAAGACTGGAAGGTGGATGGGCAGGTAATAACCTCTGTATCATCCTATCCATCCAATCCTCTTTTGATCCATCAGGAACATACAGGACTGCAGCTAGGCTGCTCAGTCCCAAAATTTAAGGCAAAGGTGATCAGTCATCATCCCAGTTGACATTACATGAACGATAAACCCCAACACCTCTCCTTAAATAAAAACCTTTATGGGCTATATTTTACTGAAGTGCCTTAACCCACCTGGCCAACAAGCATTTATTTCATTATATGGTTACAATCCATCAAATTAAACTGTTTCCAAGTTTACAGGAAATAATTTGACTTGTCACTCAGTGTACAATCACCTGAAGGTATCATTACATCTAGTGAGTGGATGGTGGGTGCCCTCACCTATCATAAACAATATATAATAAGAGTAATAACTGTTTCATTTCATGTGTCCATCTTGGCTGCCTAATGGAGGCTCTCTACGTGCTTCATCTCTAGCAGCCTCTCTATTCAGTCCCTTATCCCTGAAGTCACACTCTATGCCCTCTTCCCAAGTCTTTTTCGGTCTGCCTCTCACAGCTCTACCCTCAACATTCATACGTCCCACTCTATGCATGCAGTCGTCAACCTCCATCATCTCCACATGCCTAAATCATCACCATCTACCCTTTCTCATTACAACGCTATTACATTCAAATCCTGTCTTTCTTATCAACTCTTCATTTGCATCCTTTTTTTTTTTTTTATATGCAAGGAAGGAAGAAGGAACCAAAGGCCACAAGCCTGCATACTGTTCCTTCCAAGAAAAAGCAAAAAACAATACAAAAGACAGCCAAATTCAAGATCCGTTCATTTCGAGATGCCTGGACACACTGCATTTGAAAGACTGGAGATCATAGGAAGTAGGAAATACAGACAGAGGAAGACAGTTCCAGAGTTGACCAGTTGCATAAATGAAGGACTGGGAGTAACGGTTAACCCTTGCATTAGACAGTTGGACAGAAAAGAGATGAGAGTTTGTTGCTAGACGGGTACTATGTGCCCGTCGTAGAGGTGGAGGGATGCAAGCAAACAGTTCAGAAGAACAGTGACCGTTGAAGTAGTGATAGAAAAGAGATAAAGATGCAACAGTGTGGGGAAGAGACAAAGGTTGAAGGGAATCAGTAAGAGGAGGAGAGTTAATGAGATGAAAAGCCTTTGACTCCACCCAATTGAGAAGAGTTGCATGTGGGGAGCCTCCCCACACATGAGAGTCGTACTCCATACACAGGCGAATAAAACACATGTACAAGGTCAACAACTGTGCAGGGGTAAAGAAAGTTTGGAGTCGGCTTAATCCTAACCTCAAGGCCTGTCATTCAAGGATGCACTACACATCTGTCTAATCATAATCATCTCTTTTACTTCCTAAGTCATAATACTATACAGCATTACACTCCTAACACATGCTGCACACAAGGACCCTTTACCACAGAGGGGCAGCCCTCACCACAGTAGGAGGGGCAATACCTCCTTCAACTTCTTCCAAGCTTACCTTTCCCTTGCTAATGAGCCAGCTCCAGCCCCATCTCCAGTGCATATCATGTCTCCAAAATAACAAAATTCTTCCTCACACTCGAGAGACTCTCCGGCAAGACTAATCCTTTCCTACCTTTCTCTCTCTGTATGTTCTCCTTTACACACCACATACTCAGAATCAGCATTATTTTATACCCAACCTCTAATACCACCACATCTCCTCTGCACCAAATTATCACACACAGTGCACAATATGAAGGTATTTTCCACATCCTTATGGCAAACTGTGCATGGCCATGCTTCTGCTATGACAGTACCTGCAAATGATATCATCCCTTTTGAACCATCCATGTTTTCTCTCAAACCTTTGTATCCCATTCCATCTCTCTGCTTCCTAAGTCCTTCCTCCAGTACCCTCATTCTCTGTGATCAATCAGGAAACACCTCCCATGGAGCCCAATTCTAGAGTTAAATATGAGAGCTTCAGGTAAAATATTAAACAATAAGGGGCTTAAAACTGACCCATGATGCACATCAGCATTCACAGAAATTTCATCACTCAAACCTCCACTCACTTTCATTTGCACTACTGCTACTACTACCAATAACAATAATAATAATGGTAATAATAATAATAATAATAACAACAAAGATGACGACAAATATAACCACCACTTACCAGCTGCATTAACCACCCTATTTGCTATAATGTCTCCTTTCTCTGTGTTCACCTCCCACTTGCCATCTTGCCGCAGCCTCAACCCCTGCACTCCCACACCTTGCAATATCTGCCCATTATACCTGAAGAGTGGTTAACGCTTTTATTAATGTAATAATTACTTTCACCATTACAGCTGTTCCTGAAATGATTATTATTATGACTGTGTTCACAATGTGAGAGCAGGTGTTGTGGGTCAAGCTGCGTGTATTTATCTATCTGTATTTACCTATTTGTAGCATACAGGAACTGACCTAAGCTCATATTGTGCTGTCTTCATACCTACTTTTATCCATTCTAGTTTTAAACACATGGATGCTTCTTGCTCTCGGCACTTCCTTGTCTAAGTCATTCCAAGTACAGAACTTATACCTCTTGGCGGAAATATCTAAACTTGGTGGAAACGTTAAGGAGCAGGCAAAATGAATGGATTCAACTTTAGAATAATTAGTCAATGATCAAGGTCAGAGGACAAGGTCACAGTATAACCCATGTGTTTTTAGGAAGAAAATAAACGGATCTGGATCAAACCTGGTGCATAGGCTGAGGGTCACCCAAGAGGCTGACCTATTGTTGTTTAAAACAACAGGTCAAAGATCGAGATCGTATGACAAAGTAAACTTTTAAAGTTTTTATCCGAAGTAGACTAAACTTTGTGGAAGGGTTCAGGTTAAAGCAAGGATAAGGAGATTCGGCTTTAAGAACCAACTTTCAAAGGTTAAGGTCAAAGGGAAAGGTCAAAGTCAACATTACTGGACAGCCAACTAAAGCAGTTCTTATCTGATTCGGTGGAAGAGTTAAAGACTGGGTGAAAATGAAGTACAGAAATTTGATTCTGTGTGTAATTTATCGAAGGTCAAGGTCACAGTGCAGAGTCAATTATTCAGTCCTTAGAACAGTTGGTGAGTGAAGGTGCTGCACTCTCTGAGTGCTCTTTACTGATATCATCATCATCATCATCATCATTGTTCCACTCTCTGATGCTCTTTCTTGATATTATCATCATCATCACCCTCATTACTGTATTATTATTAGTATTGGAAGGGTGTGTGAAAGGAGGAAACTGAAAATAAATGAGAATAAGAGTAAAGTGATGAAGTGTATGAGGCTGGTAGATGGTTGGAGGATGAATATAGTTTTGAATGGTGAGTTGCTTGAGGAGGTTTTAAGTATTTAGGGTCACATGTTGCTGTGGATGGAAGAATAGATGCAGAAGTGAAGTTTAGAATGAATGAAGTTGGAAAGGTGCTGGGAGGAATGAAAAAAGTGTTTAGATGTCATTCACTCAGAATGGATGTAAAGAGAAGGCTGTATGAGGGTATTGTGGTACCGACTGCATTATATGGGGCTGAAACATGGAATATGGGTGTAGCAGAGAGGAAAAGTTTGAATGTAATGGAGATGAGGTGTCTGAGGAGTATGTGTGGAGTGACGCGTATGGATCGAGTGAGAAATGATGAAGTGCGAAGGAGAACTGGAATTGTTCGGGAGATGGCTGATCGAGTTGAACAGAGGGTGTTGCGATGGTTTGGGCATATGGAGAGAATGGATAATGAGCGATTGGTGAAAAAGATAACTAGATCTGATGTGAGAAGTGTAAGGCTGAGAGGAAGACCACGAACAGGATGGATGGACAGTGTGAAGAGAGCGTTGGATGCGAGAGGGTTGTCTGTTGAGCAAGGAAGAGTGGCTGTGTGTGATAGAAATGAATGGAGAGAAATTGTGAATGAATAAATGATGACGCAGCCCTGAGGGGATATTCTCCTGCATTTTGTCTGATCAGCTGATCAGGTCAGGTGCAGGCAAGGGGCTGGATCCATTATGATGTGGCAGGGGTAAACCAGCTTTGCTGTCGGGCCCTGTTGTGGATGTCACTGACTGCACTGCGTAGCTGACCCTCGTGCATTGTGGTGCGGTGAGGATATGTCCCTTCTCCCCTTTAGAGCCAAGATGCGAATGAATGTGTATGAGTGGATGAGTAAATTGGTAGTGTGTTGACCTGTCTCGGTACCTCCCTTTTCTTGGGGGAAGCAGCCTAGGTATATAGATAGATAGATAGATTACACCATCCAATCACTCAATATAGTGCTGCTCTCAGGTGACTGCCCTTTCCTCTCTTCCTTCCTTCCTCTTCTGTTTTTCTTTCCTCCATTCTTTCCTCTTCCTTCTGTCTATGGATGACTCTACACTGAGTGACAAGCCAAATGGTTTCCTATACACCAGGAAACCATTTACTATGCTGGGTGGTAACCATACAACCAACTTATGGCATCTGGTGGTTTAGTGGGTAATTAGGGTGCTCGAATTGGATTGAGCCTGTGTAGGTTTATATCCAAGGGGTGGTTGGTGTTTATTCCTCATAAAATGCCACTCAGGGATGAGTGAGGCTGGTCACTCTCATCTTAAATGTTGTCAGGACCAACTTGCCTAGCCCTGGGCTCCTATGCTTCTCATGGGGCAATGTAGGATTGGATGATGAATGAATGACAATGAATTAATTAAGTTAATAATGTTTAGGTTAAATTTTAATAAGTCAGCACTGACAAGGGTAATTCTGAGCCAAAAATGGCATCCCAAGATGGCAACTATCTGTTTTCAGTGCTGTTGGGGAATGTAAACAATGACCACTTTTTAAATGCTAGTCATCACTTTCAAAAGAAATAAAAAACATCAAAACTTGGAAATGCAATCAGAAAATACTCAAAGCATCCCATGCTGGGCTTTGGTAAAGAAAAACTAAAGAAAACTGCAAAATAAGCTGGCCCCATATTTCCTTGATGATTACCTGGCAAAGATTTAGACTTTTTTCAGCTCCATTTACAGTGATGTAAACTGATGTAACTGAAAGATGTGGGAATGGAAAATTGGAAGTTTACTGTAATGTAAGCACCCACCTCCTTACACCCTTTGCTATAGCCTGAGTGAGAGAGTATGGATCGACATGTCCATCATAAGGAGTGTAGAGTCCCATCAAAACCTGAAATTAAAAACTGGGGTGAGGGGAATAGGAAAGGGAGGATGAGGGGTTGAGGCAGAAAGGTAAGAAGGGAGGGAGAGTGAGGGACATGAGAGGAGGGAGAGTGAGGGACATGAGAGGAGGGAGGGTTAGGGGAAGAGCGAAACATTCCTATCTCCCTCTCTCTCTTTTTTTTTCTCTCTCTCTCTTTCTAATTCTTGACCGGTATGATTGCTCTCTGTTGTAAAAAAAAAAAAAAACTACTACAGTACTACTGCTACTACTACTGATATAATAATAATAATAAGAGTAATAATAATAATAATGATAATAATAATAATAATAATGATGATAATATTATATGGTTGATCTGCTTCTGATCAGTTCTAAAGAGATCACCAAAGCTCAAAACTTTTAAATAAAATGACTATCAATTCATAAGCAGTGCTGCATCAAAACAGTCATCTGAAGTTAACCTTTATATATACTGTACCTACATTATATATAGTGTATTTATATTTGTATAAAGGACTACCTGGGTCCACAGACTGGAAAAAGTTACCGGTAATCAAGTTAAGCTTTGCCACTTTCACTGCTGTCCTGTATTTCCTCTCAGAAAACCAAAATCATCTGATTTTTGCTTACAAATAATAACTCTCCAACTAGCATTCAATCCTTTATTTTTCTTTATTTAGGAGAACAAGGGCCCAGGGCAAAGCTACTCAATCTAGACCAAGGATTTCCAGCTGGGCAGGAAGGGAGTGACAGATAAGGCCAAACTGGCCTTTTTGATGAGTTGCTGCTCAAAGAATGGTCAAATTCTTTCTGGCTTTTAATTTGGCCTTTTTAACTTTGAGGTCAGAATTTTTATCCACAAATAACTATCATGGTTCATAAAAGTACAACTTTCTAAAATTTCCACAACTTTGTAATATCCCAATACTACCACTAGATTTCTTGCTGTTACATGAATAAAACTGCTGCTAAATGGAGGAAAATAACTCAAGAATTTTTAGTTACTCAAGTCTAAAGGGGGAGGGAGAATTCCCCCCTTTTGGAGATAGGGGGGGGTGAATCATAAAGATTTCTGGTAAAAGTGGGGGAATAACCATAACCATGAAAAGCTTGGGAACCTCTGATCTACACATTCAATACAAGAGTGACCAGTTAATCCCTCTGTGCAGTATTATATAGGCAATCTGTTAATACCATAAACAACTCCATAGCTTTAAACCCTTAAGGGACACATTCCATTATTATACAGTATAATTATACACACCAAATCTTTGGTTAGATTGACAAAGAAAGTGTATGAGAGTGAGGATGAGGGGGGGAAGGGAGGGGAAGAGGGTGACCAAGAATAAGATGGAGGGATGAGGTGGAAAGGTATATGGGTAAGGAGGTTGTGACCTGGAGAAAGGACAGCCCAAAGATGGGGTGACATGATGACATAGAGGCAATTCATTTGTGTACATATCTCTAAGGATTAAGGTGTCTGGCTATTGACAGACAGACAGACTGACAAATTCTGTAAGCTTCACACAGTACACTGTTAATAATTACATACAGTATACTCTATATCCTCAACTCTTGCAGCATGAGTTTATATACTTGCAATGGGAATGAGTTTACATGCATTATCCACATGAGAAATGAGCAAGAATTAAAATAAATTATCCACCTAAACAACAGTATGAACTTACCTACATAACACAAACTCTAGCAAAGGACATTATTTTACGTACATTATCCACATTGGCAATGGGTACAAGCTCCTTGATCTGCTCAGGAGTGACAAGACACTGGGGAGCATCCTGGCATCCATGGCGACTCATCTGATATCTGACCAATACATATACAGTATATTAGTACAGTATTATAATAATAATAGTAATAATAATATTAAAAATAATAATAATAATAACAATAACAGTAATAACAACAATTTGCTTATAATGGCTCCAACATGCTTGCATGTATTGGCTATGGTCACCTAATGGCAACTCTCCACACTGCTCCCTCTCTAGCAGCTTCTCTATTAACAGCATTATCCCTCAGGTCACACCCCATGACCCTGTCCCACTTACTTTTTGGTTTGCCTCTCGTGACCCTACCTTCAATGTTTACACCTCTCACCCTCTGACCCAACTGACATCCTCCATCCTAGGATCTTCACATGACCAAATGTTCTCATTTTTGCAATCCTAATCCCCAGGCCTGTCATTCAAGTATGCACTACACATTTATCTAATTATTATTATCTCTACATGCACTTTACATATCACACAACATATCCCACTACGTATAGGAGGTTGATGACAGCAAGGGCATGCAGCCAGAAAACTTTGCCCACACAACCTAGTGGCAGACCTATTGTGGGGAAGCGTGACAAGGGCTCTGCCAGCATAAATTTTGGTGCTTGAATGGGATGGGATTCAACCTGTGCTAGAGGGTACAGGGCATCGTGGTTTCCAGGCTGCTATTTCCGCCCAATAGAGAGGGGACCAAACCTGGAAGTAGAGCCCCAGGAAACTGCCCTATCAATAGGTGTATAATAGCGGGGCAGTTACCATGCCAGGGCGCGCTTGGAGGGTGTCCCTGTAGCTGTCCTGGCAGGGTGCCCTGAAGCCAGTGCCTCAACCACTGGTGGCCTATGGGTCAGATCCCATGCCTAGGCCTGGGACTGTGCAGATGGGTGGGGCCTGTGGTATGTTTCTCTCCATTATTATTCTTACCAAATTATGACTAGAAAGAAAGATCTAAGCAAACCTGAGGAAACTAAATCACCTAGGGGGATCAGAGTGGTGTCACGGAATGTGGGGAATTTGAGGGGTAGAGCGGGTAAGTAGGTGAGGCATTTGGCAGGGGGTCGGTAGATGTGGGATGTGTGCAGGAAGTCAGGTATAGAAAAGGATCAGCCAGAATGATTGCCAGGAGGGATCCATATTTCAAGTTCTTTTAGCAGGCTTGGGCAGATGGATATGGTGGTGTGGGTGTGTTGGTTGAGGAGAAATGGGTGGAATATGTTCTGAATATAATGAAAGTCAGTGAAAGGATAATGGTAGTGAAAATTTTGTTCGGTGGGATTATGTTCTCATTTATATCAGCATATGCTCCACAAGCAGGCTTGGATGAGAAAGAGAAGGATAGATTTGTGGATGACCCAATGCATGTAGTAAGTGGTATGCGGGATGATGAGACTGATTTTGGGAGGGGACATAAATGCTCATGTAGGTGAAGCAGCTCAAGGATATGAAGAATACATGGGAGATGTGCATATAATACAAGAAATGAGGAAGGGGAGAGGATACTCAGGTTTGGGGAGGCTTTGAACATGATTGTGTGCAACACACATTTTAGGAAAAAAGAGAGTAGGTTGACTACATACGAGTCAGGGGGAAACAGCAGCCAGGTAGACTATTTCATGGTCAGGATGGCTGACAGGAGGTAAGTGAGCAATGCTTCAGTTGTAGGGAGAGGTGAATGTGTGCTGTAACACAGGTTATTGATATGTGACATGGTGCTTAAGGAGCAGGTGATGAAAAAGAAGACCTATACACCTAGGAGGTAAAAATGGATGTTGAAAAACCAAGCACTAAGAGATGCTTTCTACTGCGAGATGAAAAGAGGGGTGGCTGAACAGGGAGACATTGATAGAAGTGTTAATGAATAGTAAAGAGCCCTCAAGAACAACCTCCTGGGGGTTACTGATTCAGTGTGTGGATGGACGAGGGGCCCCCCCCCAAGACAAAAAGTAACTTCGTGGTGAGATGAGGGTGTAGAAGCTGCAGTTAATGAGAAAAGAAAAATTTTCCAGGAATGGAAGAAGGGTGGTGGCAAAAAGGAATACCTGGCTGCCAAGCGTAGGGCTAGAAGAGAGGTTTACAGGGCAAAGTCTGAATCTAAGAGACTTTTACTTGATAACCTAAATAGTGTGGAATGGAAGAATATGATATTTAAGGTGGCAAATCAGATGAAGAGGGAGAATAGGAAAATCATAGGTGAGCAGTGTGTGAAGACTGATGAAGGAAAGGTAGTGGTGAACAGTGGGGTTAAAGATGTCTGGAGAATGCACTACAACTGGTTGTTGAATGAGGAGTTTGACTGGGACAGGGAAGGTTTGGGGCTAGCAGATCCAGTGTTCGGCCCTTGGCCTTTGATTGATGCTGCTACTGTGAGCTGGGCAACAGGCAGGATGCAGGTAGGGAAGGCAGCAGGTGTGTCTGGGTTGACTGCTGAAATATCGAAAACCTCAGGAGATACAGGAGTGGGGTTAGTCACTTATTTGATAAATACGATCATATTATAGGAGTGTGTTGTCTCATATGGTTGGCTGAAGAGTGTAATTGTAAATGTGTACAAGAGGAAGGGTGATGCTCTGGAAGGAGGAAATTACAGAGGCATAAAGCTTTTGGACTAGATAATAAAGGTAATGGAGAGAGTTCTAGAAAGTATGATTAGAGATAGAGTGAATACTGATGAGATGCGGTTTGGGTTTATCCCAGGCAAAGGGACCACAGATGCGATGTTCATTGTCTGACAGCTGACCAAAAAATATCCATGAAAGAAAAGGGAACTGTACTTTGTTTTTGTTGATTTGGAGAAGACCTTTAACAGATTCCCTAGAGAGGTGGTGAAGTGGGCAATCAGAAGGCTTGGGATCAAGGAGTGGCTTGTTGGGGTGGCTATGGCCATGTATATGAGCGATCACACCCAGGTATGGGTGAATGGAGTTTTGAGTGAGGAGTTTCCATGAATGTTGGTGTGCATTGGGGGTCAGTCTTGAGCCCCTTTGTTGTTTATTAAGGTACTTGAAGCCCTCTCACATGACTTAAGAAATGGACTCCCGTGGAAGATGTTGTATGCTGACGATTTGGTGCTGATTGCAGAGAATGAAAGGGAGGCGGAGGAAAGATTTAGGAAATGGAGAGATGATAGGAGGCATAAGGGCTTAAGAGTAAATACAGATAAAACAAAAGTGATGGTATCTAGGGCTGAGAGTGGTACAGAACTGTCAAAGGAGAGGGGAAGTGGCCATGTGCAATTTGCCACAAGGGCATGGGAAGTAATTCCATCTTGTGCAGCATTTGTGATAAGTGGGTGCATAAGAGATGTAGTGGTATTAGAAGTAGACTGCAAGATAACACTGATTTCATGTGTGTGGTGTGTTGGGGAGAGCACGTGGAGATTGCCGGAAGTAAAAGGATTGAACTTGTTTGTGAGTCTCTTGAGTGTGTGGAAAAGTTTTGTTATTTGGAGACATGTTATGTGCTGGAGGTGGGGCTGGAGTTAGCTCTGTGGCTAGAGGGAGAAGTGGTAGGAAGAAGTTCAGGGAACTGTTGCCTCTCCTGACATTGAGAGGGCTCTTCCTCCGTGCTAAGGGATCTTTGTATGCAGCATGTGTTAGGAGCATAATGCTGTATGGCAGTGAGATCTGGGCAGTAAAGGAAGGGAATGTTCACTCAAACGTACAGAAATGGCAATGATTAGGTGGATGTACAGTGCATCCCACAGTGCAAGGCCTGGGGGATGCTAGGTTTATGATGGAAGAGTTGAGATGTTGGATGGGACTGGAGTGTATTGGTAATGTGATGAGGAGGGGTAGATTGAGATGGTCTGGGCATGTGGAAAGGATGCAGAATGAAAACTGAATGTGTAGAGTGAGAAGTGTTAATGTTGAGGGAAGGGTAGCAAAAGGCAAACTGAAAAAGACCTGGGACAAGGTCAATGAGTCCGATCTCAGGGATGAGGGACTAAATACGGAAACTGCCAGAGATCGAGCAGCATGGAGAGCTGCCATTAGGTGACCAAGGCTGATGCATGCAAGCATGTTCGAGCCTTCAAAACTGAAATGATTATTGTATCTACATTTGAGGCCAGGAATATCCTCCTTTACTGGCCAAGTAAGCATTGGGGGTAGGTGGGGTTGCCCATCATCCACTAACTTGATACAGTGCTGCCTACTTCTTCCTTCATGTCTATCATTCTTTTTCTTTGTCTGTCCTCCTCTCCTCCTATTTCTTCCATTACTTTCTGTCACTATTCGTTACTTTTCTTTCCACTTCAGGTGCCTCTACATAAAGTAATAAGCCAAATGGTTTCCTATAACCCAGGAAACCTTTACTATAATGGGTGGTAGCCATAGTTGGGTGGTACCATACAGTCATATAATGGAGTGACATGGAGCATACTATGGCAACCCTGTTAAATGGGTGCAGACATAAATGCAGCATCCACCTAGGATCAAACCCTTCACACTTGTCCCCACGTCTCACTGCAGTGAGGCACCATCAGTCACATGGGAACATCAATTCATGGCAAGGGATGACCCTACAGGGGCAGCTGCTTGCCTACAGTTGATGGGTCTGCTGAATCTGACAGACTCGGGTACCACAACAACAACTGTACAGAATACCACTTCTAACAGATGCTAGATAAAAGGGCCCTTAAGCATGGTAAGAGAACCCTCTCAATTTATCTTGGATTTATCTTGGAGAGATCATGTTAACCCTCTTGTAAAAACTGCTTTCAAAAGATTAGGTGTGCTAAACTGATTCCATGTCTACTTTACCCCTGCACAGTTGTTGACTTTATATACATGGGTCTTATTCGCCCGTGTAAGGTACATCTCTCATGTACGGGGAGGCTCCCCACATACAGACTGTCTCAACAAGGTGGAGTCAAAGGCTTTTCATCTCATTAACTCTCCTCTTACTGGCTCCCTTCAACCTCTGTCTCTTCGCTGCACTGCTGCATTTTAATCCCTTCTCTATCGTCATTTCAATGGTCACTGCTCCTCTGACCTGCCTGCCTGCATCCCTCCACCACTGTGATGGGCACTTAACACCCATCAAGCAGCAAACTCTCACCTCTTTTCTGTCCAACTCTCTAATGCAAGAGTTAACCGTTACTCCCAGTCTTTCATGGATGCAACAGGTCAACTCTGGAACTACCTTCCTCTGTCTGTATTTCCTGCTAACTATGAACTCAATCTTAAAAGTGCAGTATGTCCAGGAATCTCAAAATTCCTGAATTTGGCTGTCTGTTATCTGATTTTTATTTCTTCTTGGAGGGATCAATCTTGCACACTTCTACCCTTTGATTCCTTCTTCTTTGCATTAAAAAAAAAAAAAAAAGGGGGGGGGGGGAAACAACTCCCTGAACTTCTTTTGACCAGTCCTTATGCTTGCCACTGGGCTAGCTCCAGCTCCAACTCCAGCACATATCATGTCCCTCAAATAACAAATCTCCAAACACTCTGGTCTTTTGTTTCTAAAAGCACCAGTTCTTTCTTTAAGGAATTCACTAACACTTAACTGATGGTTATATTTACAATTACAGGAACTGTGAAATCACTCATATACAATTTACAATTACAAGAACTGTGACATCACTAATATTCAATTTACAATTACAAGAACTGTGACATCACTAATAAGCAATTTACAATTACAAGAAGTGTGACATCACTAATATACAGTTTACAATTACAAGAACTGTGACATCACTCATAGACAATTTACAATTGCAAGAACTGTGACAACACTCATACTCATACACAAAAAAATGGGAGGAGGAGTGATGATAGCAGTGAAGGACAATATAAACGTAGATACTGTGGAAATGGCAGAGGGTAGGGCCGAAGCCATAAATTTGAAATTAGAAACTGGGGAGAATGTTAAGAGAGATATGGCAGTGGTATATGTTCCCCCTAAGACGAGAGCATGGAATGACGATGAATACCAGGAGATGTTGTCAGACATGGTTAGTTATCTACAGAAAGTGATCGAGAAAAGCAACAATATAATCCTAATGGGTGACTTTAATTGTAAAGAGGTGAACTGGGAGGAATGGGACTCGGGAGGCAGTGAAGATTCGTGGGGCACAAAATTGTTAAATATAGCAATGAATAATGTAATGACACAGTGGGTTAAAGAAGAGACACGATTCAGAGGTGATGACACACCAGCAAGATTAGATTTGCTACTATCCAGGGAGCCTGATGTAATTGAATCATTAAATTATCTGTGTCCTATAGGAAAGAGTGATCATGTGGTCATTGAGTTCCAGATGATGATAGGGAACATGGTGCCAAGAGATGAGCTTTATAGGCAAGGACGATACAACTTTGGGAAAGCAAACTTTGCAGAATTGAGAAAATTTTTTGAAAATGCGGACTGGAGAGGGTTCAGAGAAACAAGAGAGATACAAAGGAAGTGGGATATCTTTTTGGACCTCTACAATTTGGGAGTGGAAAAATATGTGCCAAGAGTAAGTGGGAAAGAAAACAGGAAAAAGGTGTGGTTTAATAGAAGGTGTATAATAGCGAAAAAAGAGAGGGACAAGGCATGGAACCAATGGAAAAAGAGAGGTAATATCAGAACAAAGGAAGAATATAAAAGAACTAGAAATGAATATACAGGAATACGTAGAGAGGAAGAAAGGAACTTTGAAAAAGGTATAATTGACAAATGTAAGGATGAACCCAAATTGTTTTATAGATTTGTTAATGGCAAATTGAAGCAAAGGGAAGGAATCACCAGACTGAAAGTAGAAGGAGAGGTCTACAAGGATGCAGTAATGCAAGCTGAAGTAATGAACAAATGCTTCCAATCGGTTTTCACTAAGGAAAGGGAGTTTGTGGAAGGAGAGGAAGTGATTAGAAATGTAGTGATAAAAGATATAAAAGTGGAAGTGCAGGAAGTGTATAAATTACTGGGAGCTCAAGATGTAAGGAAGGCCCCAGGACCGGATGGAATCTCTAATTGGGTACTGAAGGAATGCAGAGAACAACTGGCGGATAAGATTCACAATTTAATTGTGTGCTCCTTGGAAGAGGGGAAAGTGCCTCGGGAATGGAAGAGGGCAAATGTGGTGCCAATCTATAAGGGAGGAAACAAGGAAGAACCCCTGAATTATAGACCAGTGTCCCTAACCAGCATGGTTGCAAAATTGTGTGAGAGAATCCTGAAAGATAGATGGATAAAATATCTGGAAGAGATGAATATTTTGACTGAAAGTCAGTTTGGATTCAGAAGTGGAAGGTCATGTGTTTCCAACTTGTTGAGCTTCTACTCAAGGGCGATTGACGTGCTACAGGAGAGAGACGGTTGGGTGGATTGTGTGTACTTAGATCTGGAGAAGGCCTTCGACAAAGTACCCCACAAGAGACTATTATGGAAATTAGAGCATATAGGAGGACTGAAGGGAAGCCTCCTGGAATGGATGAGAGACTTTTTGAGTGACAGACAAATGAGGACAGTAATAAAGGACAGGACATCTGGATGGAGGGAAGTAACAAGTGGTGTCCCACAGGGCTCGGTGTTGGCACCAGTAATGTTCTTGATTTATGTAAATGATATGGTAGATGGAGTGAACAGCTACGCAAGCCTGTTTGCTGATGATGCAAAGATCTTGAGAAAGGTAGAGGTTGAAGAGGACTGTAAAATGCTACAGGAGGATCTGGATAGGATATATGATTGGAGCCGGATGTGGGAAATGAAATTCAACGCAAAAAAATGTAAAATATTGGAAATGGGTAAAAGTACCAAGAGGCCATCATTGAATTATTTGATGGGTAATGAACCAATTAGAAAAGCGAGAGAAGAGAAAGATTTGGGAGTGCTGGTCCAGGATAGTTTGTCACCTGAAAAGCACATAAATAAGATAGTGAGAGAGACATATAAACTCTTGACCAATATAAGAGTGGCATTTCATTACATGGATGAGGAGATGTTAAAAAAATTGATAGTGGCCATGATCCGGCCCAGGTTAGAATATGCAGCAGTAGTGTGGTCCCCACACAAAAAGAAAGATATAACCAAGATTGAGAGAATACAAAGAACAGCAACCAAGATGGTCCCTAGTCTGGCAGATTTGCCATACAGAGAGAGGCTGGAAAGGCTGGATTTGCCCTCCTTAGAGGAAAGGAGAGAGAGGGGTGACATGATTGCAGTGTTCAGGACCATGATAGGAGTAGATAAAATTGACAGAGAAAATCTGTTTGTGTGGGATGAGAGAGCAACAAGAGGACATGGAATGAAACTAAAGAAGCCAAGCTGCTCGAAGGACATCAAGAAATATAGTTTTCCGTATAGATGTATAGACCTGTGGAATAGCCTGGACAAAGAGATCGTCCAGTCTAAAAACTTAAATGAGTTTAAGGCAAAATTTGACTTATTGAGAAATAGAGACAGGACCCCACGAGCGTAGCTCATTTCCTGTATATCACAATTAGGTAAATACAATTAGGCAATTAGGTAAATACAATTCAAACTTCATCAGTATGAGTGGTAGCAATTAAACCCTTTAACTGTCTATCATAACACCTCTCTCTAGATAGTAGCTTCTCGTAAAGAGAAAGGCCTTGATTTGCCTCTTAATGATTCAACATATGTCAACTGCCTCATGAATAATGGAAATTTATTGTATATCCTAGGGGTTGTATAAGAAAGGATAGATAGGTTTCTGATATAATATATAACTTTGTTTACGTCCAATGGGTGATACGAAGAAAGCACATGAACTCTTGTGCACCATGAGCAAAAAGCAAATGAGTATTCCTTACTGAAAGAAATGCTGTCTAATTTATACTGTATGAGAGGCACTTTAGTTTGAAGAATGAAACAAAATCAGAAGTTAATTGGACATTAGATACAGAAGTCAGTTTAGTAACTGTATTCTGACTGTCCAGATTATTTATAACTGCAGCCAGTGTTCGTTCATCACCTCCACATTAATCAACTTTATTATTAAAATTTGCCTTTTGAATTTTATACTGCAAACACATAACACTGCATGCACCATTAACATTCTGCTTTCTAATATAATCTATGGAAAGAATTAATAGATGGATCATACCACAGAGAACTGTCACATTTTGTAGTGACTGCTTTTACTACTTAGGGACAGTGCTGATCAAAAATTGGCGTACACTCATTGGCATACTGTATATACAGTATTCACTGAATCGTAGAGATGGCAACCATCATTCACTCACTTGATGGAGAGATGCCTACTTCTTCCTTCACATTTATTATTCCTTTTCTGTTTCTCCCATTTTTCCTGTCACTTTTATTATCCTTCTTTCCACTCCAGGTGACTCTACACTGTGTGACAAGCCTAATGGTTTCCTATAACCCAGAAAACCATTTATAACACTGGATGGTAACCATACAACCAAAAAGAGTGGTATTTTGGAGCCTACTGTGGTGCCCCTGTTGACTGAATGGAGAGAGACAGTTGTGGCATCCATCCAGGAACCAAACCTCGACATTCTTCCCCGTGCCTTGCTGAGACATTCTCTATTGCAAGGGAACATCAGTTCACTACATGGGACTGCCCTGCAGGGCCAACTCCTTGCCTGAGGTTGATGGATCTGCACAGCCAGACAGACCACAGCTGATCAATAGAAACAACTAAATTGTCAAATGATCAGGAAAATTAATGCAATTTAAACACTGGTAAATTTCATGACAAATCAGATGGTAGTCAACATTCCTGTATTTCAAAACCTAACAACTCTTATATAAAAAGGGGCTTCAGGATTTCAAAACCAAAAGTGATGAAAGCATGGTTGGAATATGGTGAGGCCAACTGCATCAACCTCCAAATCCAAGATGCAACTGTAACCAAAAGGGATATTAAGAACACATTCCAAGATGTGAATTGATACACATGACTATGTTGGCTGTCAATCCAATAACAAAGCACCACAAACTAGCAGACCAGATTTAAGAGAAAATGCATTAAGAAGCTGATCAAACTCTTCTATTTGAAAAAAAAAAAAAAAAGTGCCATGATGACATGGTTGATAAACAATTGCAATTCTGATAGTTACCTGGTGGTAACATCAATAGTTCTAAAATTCCAAACAAAGAAGGGACAAAGTCAGAGTCTGTGTAGGAAAAACTGAGTTCCATAGGGTAGATGAGTTCTACACTCCCACCAGGGTGGTCAGCAGCTAGGCTGGGAATATTTATTATACAATGTGTCATAGGAAAAGCATTGTGAACAATATTTATGCTGGATTCAAACAACTAAGTTTCAGTCAGATGCAAAATGTCAAATTTGTGATAATGCATAGTTTTGCTAAAGCAGTCTATCTTATTTCAGATGGAATGAAAGTGTAGAAGACCAAGTTATAACAGAGTTAAATGGGGTGGTCAGCTTTCTGAGTGGACATATTAGTGTTTATAATTAATCTATTCTTATGGGAAATCATAACAGGACAATCTCTGCTAGAAGCAAAATGGGCCACTGACTAAGAAGCAAATCAGCTTCTTGATGTTCTAATGAAGAGCAGATTATGTATTTCGAAGAGTCTTATTACAAAAGATTTATGGGCTCCATCATGATAAAACACTTTTGGGTTAATAACTCTTTCTACTACATGTCTCAGATATGTGACAAACACCCTGACTGTGATGACATCGAATAACCCAGAAACTGTCAAAGGTGCAACATCTTGTGAGACATACACAGATGTACTGTAACTGTCCTGTTCATTGATGGAGGAGAATAATTAAGAAGATATATTTAAAATGACAATTTCTGTATCAGTCTCAGTTTTTGTGATGAGAAGATTTAAAGTACTGTATAACGATTTTTCATGAGCATCTTAATTTTATTGTTCTTGTTCAAAATGCTTGGAATGATGTGTGAGATGTACAGGGAAAAATGGTCTGTCACAATCATCTTTGGCAACATTTTCGGGGGCTCAGGAATGTGGTAAATAGTATTGGAACCAAAACACAATTGAACTGCTTAACTAGCATCTGCATTAGATCTTGCCATAAATGGTCTAACAGTAAGGGTCCCAAATTTTTGTCTTCTTACAGGTAGTAACTGGAACAAACTTCAGTGCCCTCTCCATATCCCCAGTGGCTGCAGATAACCTAGAATTGTCAATATCAGTGCCACTCTTTAGCTTCAACACAAGTACATGCTGGTTATGTTCTGTCCTGCCTTGACCTAGATTGCTGATGAAATCATCCCTTTCCTTCCACAGCTATTTTAACTCCTGTTTCAAAATGTTGGCAAATGGTACTGAAGGCTCATAGGAAGCCACCTCTGTGACACTGATCCCATCTTCCACAGCTTTCAGCCTCGAAGATACTGTCCCTGTTCACTACCACAGCCTCCATAACTGCTCCGGCAAAACCAATACCACAGTTACCACAAGAACATCAGATACTGGGCAACCTCTTCAACATAAAACTGAACTCATCGTAATCAAGAGTTCTAGACCAACACATGTAATATGATACCAGGTGCCACAATTGCAACAATCAGCACCTTAGCTGACTTTGCTATCTGCTTTCTGCATCCTAGGCATTCTGTTTTCCCTGCCATACCTAGGTCAATGAGCTGCCTGACCAGGCAGCACTGATCTTAAAGTCGGCAAATGATGGAAGAAAGGGATATAAACTATAACAAAAAATGAACAAAAGAAAAAAAAGCTAAATATTAAGCAGCACCATTAGTTAGCAAATGATAGAAAGGATATAAACTAAGAAAAATAAAGCTAAATATTAAGCAGCATCCTCCCCACTGATTCCATTTGCACATATGAACAGTGATTATAACACAAAAAAAAGGGGATGAATCAGAATCCAAACAAGATGGAGGAAGAGAAGAAGGGAAAGACAGGAGGAAGTATTTGTTACAAGGAGGGTAGAAAAGTTACAAGAGGATGGAATAAAGGCCGAATATAGAAGGGAAGTGGAGGAACGATTGGGTAAATATAGATTGGAGCAGATGGGGGACGTGGAGGGTGTGTGCAAGGTATTGACAGAAGAAATCTGTGCAGCATGTGAGGTGGTGTGTGGGGTGAAGAGGAGACGAAAGGGGGTTCAGGGAACAGCATGGTGGACCGAAGAGGTGAGAGAGGCTGTGGCGCAAAAGAAGAAAGCATATAATGAGTGGATGAGAAACAGGGGCAACGAAGAAGCTGAGAGACGGACAAGAGAGTTATATGTAGTGAGGAGGAGAGAGGTGAAAAGATTAGTAAGAGAGAGTAAGAAGAGAGTGGATGAGGAATTTGGAAGGAATTTGAGTGCAAAGTGGAGGGAATGTAAGAAAATGTTCTGGAAGGAGGTAAAGAGAGCTAGACAGGGTGCCAACGAAGGCAGTGGGGGTGTGAAAGATAAAAATGGTAGATTACTAGTGGAGAAGGGAGAAAAAGTAAACAGATGGAGAGAACACTTCAATGAACTGTTGAACATAGAGAATGAAAGTAATGCAAGTATAAGTGGCTGGGGAATGGCAGGGAGAAGGAGGGTTGTGAGAAGAGAGGAAGAAATCAGTAGGATGGAAGTGGTGGAAGCAATGAAGAAAGTTAAAATGGGGAAAGCCCCAGGAATTGATGGAGTGTGTGGTGAAATGCTGAAGCATGGGGGAGAGATAGTAATAGAATGGATGTGGAAGGTGTGCAGATTGGCTTGGGAGGAGGGTAGAGTCCCGGAGGATTGGAAGTCAGGTATAATTATTCCTCTGTACAAAGGAAAAGGGGAAAAAGCAGTGTGTGGTAATCATAGGGGCATTTGCCTTCTCAGTGTAATAGGAAAA
>JAGKTI010013020.1:0-19934 GCA_018397915.1 Birgus latro
TCCGAAGACTCCTTGTTCATTTCATCATTGCTGTCTCCAAACAATTTCACTCAGCTTACGACTGGCTTTTCGATATGGTGGGATAGATGTAACAGCCTTTATTATCCCCTCCACAACCAAGCAGCTCCCCTAGCCTCCTAACAAGAACGGGGCAAAAATCAAGCCAGCGTAATGTAATATGTAGTGGTTAATCTGCTCAGTCAGATGACATACTTTAAATTTTATTCTTACTTTCTGCATGCGATCTTATTCAGAAAAAAAAATCAGCCATGAGATTACAGCTATATTTAACTCTTCCAATTTAAAAAATCTTCCACAAATTTAATACAAACGGGAAGTAGAAATGATAAAAAATGCGTCATCGGACTGAAGCGATTAAGTAACCAAAGTTCAGTCGTTGCGTCTAAGCACACGTACTGTACATCCGCCTCCATTCTTATGGATTAGCAAGGATCCGCGTGAAGTGTGCCCGGATGAGGATCACAGCCAGGCGCCTTGATCACGCTGCGTACCTCGATGCTCCTCACACTACAGTAGATTACAGAGAGGGAGAGAGCAAGCGACACTCGAACCCCGAGGTCGAATTTTAGACCCTCCAAAGCGTGTGTGAAAGATTATTTGTATGTAAGATTTTGTTTACATACCGCTACGAAACAATTCACCATCAACTTAGGGTGGATTTTAATATAAAAAAATGCGAATATCAAAACTAGTCAACTGCTCTCGCGTCTGATTCAGAGCACTTCACACATACATTAAAGCGAATATTATAGCGAAATAAATACGAAAAAAAAAAAAACGCTTTGATAATTAACTGTTAAAGAGGATCGGTAAACCTGTTAATTGGTAAGTAGTCTTAATAAACCTGAGCCCACGTCTCCCCTTCCAGCTCAAACTTCTAGGAAAATCCTCCTCTCTAAAGCATCGGGAATTTTTACTCGCGTCTCCCGTGCACTTCCTCCCTCCCTTTCAGCTCCTGGGAGACTCGCCTTTTTACGACTATATATATTTTTTTCTTATTTTCTCTTCCACCTCCCTCAGGCAGATTGTAACTTGGGTAAGATCTCTCCCCTCTTCTTTTAATCTTCATCAAACAATAATCTCTTTCCTATCTTACATGGCTAAGGGATAAAATCATTACAAAATATTATGAAGAGTATGGAATGTTAGAGGAAGCAGTATACACAGAAATCATATTATACCCTATACGCAGGAATAACAATAAGCTATATCAGTTGCAAAAGAATAAAGATAAACCATAGATCCGCGTAACTTTAATCATAAGCATTTTTTTATATATATTTTTCAGTGAAAATTTCATTATAGCTAATAATAATATTTTGGAGACAACAATGCCAACATGCCATAAACAGAGATTCGTTAATTTTCTATGTTCATCCTTTCTTCTTGCCTTGACGTCATCAGACCTTCATCTGCAAGCTTTTCATTACAGTTTCTCCTTAAACAAATTCACCCTTTCCTCCCTCTCTCCATAACTATAGATCCTGTGTTATTTGTAAAGTGAAACCAAGCGTTACATTTGTATGAGTGCCTTTGCCATTACTTACCTCTCCTCCTAACTCCGCTCTTTTTCTCTAGTACCAATATTCATAGTCGTGCAATGCCTCACTTCTCACGGCCACATTTTACACTTTTTATTATTTTTACGTCTCCTTATTGACTTTAACAGCTCGACGCTTTGACGAGCAATATACCTTTGTTCTTACAGATGGAAAATTAGGTTTCCCCTTTCCTGGGAGCGATTAATGGAAGTCAGTAAAGTTTCTGTCTCCCCTGGGTCTTCTCTCCCCTTCCCCTCTGCATCTTTTATGACAGCTGTGAGGGTACACAACTTTCTTGCGTTTTTTATCCAACATTCTTTCATTAAGTCTGCTGTGGTAGCAGATGGGACCTCATTTAATAAAGTAAGAATTATGAGATGGAGTAATTTTTATGAAATGTATGGAATGCCTGCAAAACTAATTCTTGTGTCATTTGTTGTAATGCAGGCGCCTCGGTAGTGATGGAGGCCTTGTGTCGGAGGAAAGTGTGCGCTTATGCTACTCCTGCGTCCCAGGTCGTCCGTGACACTGAAAGGGACAATAAATAACTGGCTGTATTTATTTTTTACTACAGCGTCTCGAGTAGCGGGTGTTGTGTTTCGGGCGGCGTGCTGCGTGCGTGCGTTTAACAAAATAACTGCAAAAGTTTTTAGTCAATTTTAACAAAACTTGGCGAAAGGGTGGAGGGACAGCCCACATAAAAACCCAAAGTTTTGAGAAGAGTATGTTAAAGGTGAAGATCACAGTACTAGGTCGAAACTTCACCCCCTCAAAAAAAAAAAAAAAAATCAATTTAACAAGTTTTAATCCAATTTTGACAAAACTTGGGGCGGCGGGTAAGGGTAAAGAAAAATGAAGAAATATGATTTTGATAATCAGTCAAAGGACAAAGTTGCAGGGTGTGTGTGTGTGATTGTTAACAAAATAACTCAAGCAGGTTTAGTCCGAATTTAACCAAATGTTATGGAACGGTTGAGCATCAGACAAGGAGTAAACCCACTTTTTGAAAATAGTAGGAGTAAGGAGAAGGTGGCATAGCAAGGTAAAGTTTTCATCCGATCTAGACCAAAATTTTCCAAACAGTAATCATAAGACAAGAATACAAGGAATCTATTTTTAAAACTGTCAGTCAAGGTCACTGAGAAGTATCAACGGCCAAGGTTACAAGGTAAGTTCAACCCAAACTGTTCTGACCTGATATGAATCAAACTTAGTGAGAGGATTCAGAGCCAGGCAAGAACAAAGCGATTTTACTTTGTGCTCAGTCAAGGGTCAAGGCCACAACACAAGGTCAAAGCTTGAACCGTGTGTCTGTGTTTAAACGAAATAGCTAAACCCGTTTTTATTTTATCTTAATCAAACTTGGTGAAATAGTTGAGAATCACTCACAAGGACGACCTATTGTTTCCAAAAAATAACGGGGCAAAGTTCCAGGTCATACAGTATGGTCATCTTGAGCAGAGTTTATCCGATGTTTACTGAACTTTGTGGGAGGGAACAACTTAAAACAAGAGTAAAGAGATTTAATTCCGAGAACAAGTCAAAGGTAAAGGTCAAAATGGAAGGTCAAAAGTCAAGATCACTACGCAACAAAGTCAGCTAAACATTTTTAATTTTATATGAAGCAATGATGGCGAAAGGGTTAACGGTTTGGCAAGGATGAAGGAATTCGATTTTGGTGGTAATCTGTCGAAGGTCAAGCCACAGGGCACCGTCGTGTATTAGGTCCTTAGACTAGCTGGGGACCGCGGGTGTTTCTGAGTGTTCCTCCTCCTTTATTTATGTATTTTAAACAATTTTTAGGGCTATTTGCTTTTTCAATAATTGAGTTTTTCATTACTGTTATGTACAAGCTATATAAAAAAAAAACTATCTATGTACACCCCGCATGAGACAGTCTGTCACCACACACGATAGCAACTGCAAAACCCCAGATGATTCTGTTCCGCGTAAATAAGCTTAGCTTAATGTGGATCCATAATATACTGCCTGCTTAATATGCCTTAATCAGTTCTGTTATATGCATATTTAGATAATGACTGACGAATTACTAGGGAACATAACGAACTATATGGACCAATTAGGATATCATCGGACACTTCCTGCGCGATATATTTTTAATCTCACAATAAAATAAATAAAACTGCTTCCAGCATTAGGTCATACATATCGGTCAACTTGTACAGGTGTTAATCGTTTCCAACCATCAAGCTTGTGTACTACTGCCATCACAGGTGTGGTATGTAACTACAGGTTTGGTGTCAAGTCTCTTATTCACAACACTAAGGCAGGGGCCTTGAGTATACTGAGTTCAAGTAGAGACTTGCACCATGCAAGTCACATTACACGTCTCTCATGTATTTTCTATTTTACAGCTGGCTGGCTCCAGTACTGAAACAACCCCCAAGAAATCTCGTGCCGGTTGGCGGCTGGTATACTGCAGATGACCGTGCAACTTGGGCAGTAACCATCAGGTGAGCGGACTGATCTATGTGAACATATTTATTGTTTTTCGGTGTATAGAAATATGGAAATTCTGTCAGCTTATACACTGTACATATTGTAGTTGAGAAGTGCTGTAAGACTAATCATTTTACACGGCAACAGCTTTTTTTTTTTTTACACATCTTATACAGAAAAAAAAAAATACGCCCAACATACTTAACACTGCAAACCTTGTTCGCTGCTAGTCCCAAACAAATACACTTCCTATTTTCTTAAATGCACACATTCATTGGATATGCACGTAAATCTATGCACACACATACCATAGAAATCTTAAGACTATCTGCATTCCGAACCTACGGTATGTTCTGTATAAAATATATCTAACAGTTACGTAATACACACACTTACCCCAATCTTAACCTGTACACCATAATATATTTTCTAACATAACATAACACATTTTGCTCCAATATGTGATATAAAAGCTGGCGCCATTCACATCATTTTCGTGATATGCTTTATGCGCCGTTGACCGTAAATACAATAAACATTAAAATAAACAGTCCATGCTTTACAGTTATTCCTCCTGGACTGTCAGGGGATAAATATTTTCACAACACTGGCTAATGAATAAAATCTCCTTCCTTAATGATATGAGGTATGTTACGACCTGAATTCCCCTTCCTCCACGTCTCTCCATCACACTTTCTTTTTCGCGGCGTCAGAATATTTTTACAGGGCCGTCCTTTACTCCAGCACTGTAACCGTAGCCTCTCGCCCTCGCTTACACCCTCGCACCTCAAAATAACTCTCCCTGCATCGTCAATTAAAACTTGGGGCATTTCAATTCCACCGCTGACGTTAGCATCCACTATTGAAAATGCCCTTTACTTCCGCTCACGAGGACACTAGCATTTCGGCTAATTTTCCCAGAGAGGCGGCCAAAAATGCTGGCGAGTTTAGAATGCCACGGGGACGGGCATCTCGGGAACTAAGCCGGGAGGGGGAGGTGGAAGGAGAAGGATTGGAAGAAGGATGGGGGGAGGGAGAGGAATGGTGGAGAAAGATGAAAAGAAAGTGGGAGGAGTGGGGGCTGGGAGGCTGTACTGGGAGCGGAAAATACTCTATCTTATAAACAAGACGGAAATGTTGCAACAAGCAGAAAAGAATGAAAAAAAGTGAAGCTTATTATTGCCCCACATACCGTGTTGCAGTTGAGGAGTGACTGTGCAGGGGGGGGGGTGCATGTTTCCTTGCCGAGAACCACGTTACTTGTTTTATGAATGTGCGTATGTAACACTGTAAGCAGAAGCATAGGGCACAAGTCTGAAGGTATTCTGGCAACAGTTTCACATAATGATACAGTCAGTGGTAATTAAAACACATTACCTTGCACTTGCCGCAGCCTGAGTATACGGATCTTTATTACATATCGAGTAACTGATCTGACTGCAAAACAAAACAATTGTTCAACCATCACGCATGCTCAAAGGTCGCTATAAATAATAAAATCATTATAATTGTGTATTTCGAAGGCTGCTTTTAACCTCTAGAATAAGAGTCGTTTGCCAAAAAATGTTCGTTTGTTCATGGTTAATATGAATAAACACGACACGAAGTAAACGAAAATAAAAATGTGAGTCAGGAAAGATGAAGATATTACATGACATTTGCCTCCTTCGTCAGTGAAATAAGGGTATAGCAGCGAAGCCTGAAAAACACGTGACGAATTATAGGTCAAGAATATGGACAGCGGTGACAAATTTTCTCGTAAGAGAGGGATTGGCTCTGAAGTCCCTGTCCTGGTTGGGATTTGATCTTGTTTCGGCCCCGTCATCACGATGTTACTATGCTCTTTTTACTCGTACTCTCCGTTATGATTACGGTTTTGTAAATGAAAATTAACGATAGAATACGGTGCCAGTCACGAAGATGTACTATTGAAAGGATGTACAGTTGTACTATTGTATTTTTCTAACCAATATGCGATGAGGAATATACTACAAAAGACCGAAAACCTGAGCCAAGTTAGTTAAAAAAAAAAAAAAATCATACTCATAGCACGATCACCTTCACAGAAATAACTTTTTTTTTTTCCCCCCCAAGTCATCGTTTAGTGCACGGCGGGGTGTAAAAAGCTATCCGTACCTAATAATATATAATAATATATTAGACGATATTTTTCTCAACCCATTCCAGGTGATGTATTAAAAGAATATGTTGTGGATGAAATGTTAGAGGAAGCGCCGTAGAATACACAAGGAGAAAAGCAATTAACTTGGCGGGTCCTGCAGAGAAACGAGTGTGATTCATTGAAGTATGACGGAAATAATACATAGGTAGGACTAAGCCTGAGGAATGGAGATTACAGGGGAAGTTATCTCGGTGGCCAAGTGACTCTACCTCGTTCGAAAGTCGCCTATTGTTAATATCTCAGTATTATATTTATTACTTACTCCATTTTGATTAATTTAGTCCGTAACATCAAAGGTGAAGAAGGAACGTCAGTTCTATTCTAAGTACTCCAGGATTTGTACGACCAGTGCTTTGATAGATGGCTTTGCACTGTGTAAGTAACATAAGGAATGTATAAGTACCATCAGCATTGCGTAAGTGACGTGAACATTGTGTTTAGGCTATCAGTCTTGTGTAAATGATGTCGCCTTTGTAAAAGTGATACCTGTATTGTGAAAAACAAGTCAACTTCGTATGAGCATTGTATAGATTGTCTAATTATTCTACATTCCTACTGATGTCAGCTCGATGACATCATAAGGTCAATATTTACAGCTGTTAGGTATCATTTGCAAATGTGGCTGTTAATGATTTATATCCAAGGGATGGTGCTTACTGCTTGCCCGAGAACAACGAATGATCACTTGCCATAACTGTTAGGCCCGTGCAGTCTAGTTTCGGGCTTTCAACACTCCTGATGTAGGAACAATCAATGAAACACTCAAACTAAGTGACTATCTTAGCCTAGTCATCACCAACAGCCATGCCAAATTTAGTTATATGATGCACACAATCCTGCAACTCTTAACAGAGAAAAATGTGCAATGAACAAGATTTATCATGCTCAGCAATGTCAAGACACCTGTTCCGTAGTTCAGAATTTGTACTCTGTTTAATTAGACGAAATGCTTTAATGGTTCACTTATACAAATTCCAGATGACTATTCAACTTAGGAATTCTGTCTTCTGCTGAAGGGATAACCGAAGGCTATATCTAGCATATTTAGTTAGAAAAGCCTACTGTAATCGTTTGGAGACAGCACAATAAAATAAGCAATGCATCATCTGACAAGGGGTTAACGGAAGAGGTGCACAGTGAACAAAATTTATCGTCTTCAGAAATGTCGTGCCAACTGTGTGCCCTGTAATTTAAGCAGCCTACCAACACTTCGTGGGCGATAAGGACGGCCGAGGGGCAAGGTGAGGGGTAGGAGAGGAGATCTAGCATTACATTAACCCTTATGTATGGTGACGTCTTACAGATATTGTTCTTTAGGCCATCGTCTGATACGGAACGATTGTATTCAGTTGAGTAAAGGTTAGACTTTCTGAACAAAGTTTTTAGAATTCATTTACGCCTTCGCTACAACAGGTTTCTCCTAAGCTGAATAAAATCGTCTGGAAGCAGCAAAAATAAACCAATAATCAAAGACCCTGCATTTAATGGGGAGGGGGCAGGTTTTGTCCTTCTTTACCCATTGTTGACAAAGCTTCAGCAGCATGATCAAATTCTTACAAGTACGTACTGGAATAGATGTGTTGCTTATTCCTTACACTGTGCATTAAGTCTCCACTAAAAGTCGCCTTTCTTGCAGTTTGGACCACAAAAGATTACTAAAGACTGCCTGCTTATGCTCCATTGCTACCTATGAAGGTGACTACAAACTTCCCTCAGCAGACATGAACTGGTCGAGTGAATATATAAACATCGTATTTAGGAGGACAATCCCGACATAACAGGATGATATACAATGTTGGTTATTGTGAGTTGTATGTTAGCGGTCTGTGATGGCAAAAGACACGGTTTCCGTTCCTGTCCGGTGGCCAACAAAAATATGAAAGGGCTGAAAAGGGAAGGGAGGGGGGGCCGAACCCCTAGGAAACTCTCAAACTGATCCATAAGAATTCCAATCAACTAGAGGAAGGTCATTAAGGGAGACTTTTAATCTTTTAGTTAAGGCCCAGCCTTCCCCTAGAATACAACACTAAACAAACTTACATACAGGTCCCAATTTGTCACGCTGAATTGATAGTGACAAGGGGAAAACAAATTTATCCCAAGAGCCTGACCGCACCGTGAGTCGAATTGCGATATTTCCAGATACGAGCTGGATGCAGTAACCAATACACCACCGGCTCCCCACTATGGATCCACCACTGGGGAGGAAGGGGGGGAAAGGCATGAGGGACTGGGCCGAAGGACTCACCAACAGCCATTCAGACGGTGTGGAAAAGTAAATCCTCTCACGTCCGGCCAAAGATTCGTGCCTCGCCCCACTAGCGTCTCTCAGCCCCGCCCCTCCCACCCTCACTTCCATCCCACCCCTTCCACCAACCCTCGGTCCCAGCCCACCCCTTCCACAAACCCTCAATCCCAGCCCATCCCCTCCACCTACCCTCAAGCCCCGTCTCTCCTACACCCAACCCCTCCCCACCTCCCAGCACATCCTCTCAGCCCCCTTCCTTCCATCCTATCCCTCCTCCACACTCCATCCTGCCACTCACTCCCCCCCACCCCTAAACCCTACCCCTCCCTCCCACTCCCAGCCTCAGACCTGCCACCCACCACTGCTTTCAGCCTTCCCCTGCCACCCCCTAGCTTTTCCACCCACCTGAACTCCGCTTCTCCCTCCCACACCTCCCTTTTAGCCCCCCCCCCCTCACATTCAGCCACTCTCCACCCACCCCAAACCCATCTCCACTTTCAACTCCGTCCCCCCTAACCCCAAATCCCAGCTTTACCCCTTCCCCTTTCCACACTCAACCTTCCCCCTCTCTCCTACCCCACCCCTTAACCTAACCCCTCCTATCACCCCTTAAGCCCCTCTCCTCCCACCTCCCATCCCGCCCACCACCACCCAAATTTACGAGAGGGCGGGGAAATAAACAGCAAAATAAACGAGATTTATGAACACGCGCGGTAGTGTTCGCGGGAAAGGCTGGATGAGAGGCATGGTAGTCAAGTGAAAGACAAGAGCCACTGGTTAGAACATTAGGAAACTTACTCTGAAACGTATTCGGTGTTGCAATGAAATTAAGTATCGGGAAAAGTTTATCTTGTCAAGCATGGCCCCCGTGAGCTAGTGGATTAGAGTGTACGATATCGATCCAAAGGTCGAGTACTTCTTCCTACCCAAGGGCCACTGGCTGATGGGATGGGCATCAGGTCGCAAGTAGTAAATGCTCCATAACCAGAGTCCTCTATATAAGGTCATATTAACTTTTAAAACAGGGGAATGCATAGCGTAAAACTGCATCATACCTTCTCAGGCATAAGATAAAATTGTTGTTGAGTTTGAGATCCTGGATATACCGTTTGAACCAAGGCAAGAGGAGTCAGCTAAAGTTTAGGTAGACAAAACTCCCAAATCCTCCACACAGACCATCGTATCAAGAGCTTGACATGAAAAGCCGACAGCAAGGAACTCGGCTATACTTCAAAGATAATTATTCATAACATTTTTTCTGTTAAAATAATCTCCATAATAAATCATTACGTGTCAGAAATACTACAAAAATAGACTGATCGTAATTTCACTCTAACGTTCATTCCCATTTGATTGCTCGATGACTGAAAATGAAAGACCATATCCAGGCTACCTTGTACGCAATTTATGTACAGGAAAGTTTGGGTTAGCACGGTCCCGAGTGGTGGATAACAGCGGGCGGCGAAATGGAAGCGTGGAGGGAATGGACAGAAAGCCGGCCCGCCAGACAAATATTCCCGTCACGGCACATGGCCAAGTTTCAAATGGAGGGAGTGAAGTCGGCAGCCTCTGTGTCTACCGCTGGCTGAAATTCGTGGCAGATTATATGGTTCCGCTTCCTTCTTCCCTTCCTCTACCCTGCCCCTCACCATCCTCAACCCTTCTCCTAACCTTTCCTCTACCTCCCGTCCCTCTGCCTTACCCCATCCCTTTCCTTCCTTTCTCCCTTCTTCCCCTCCCCTTATCCTACATTCCCCCTTCCCTTCCTCACCTCCCCCAACCATACCCCTTCCCTTCCATCCTTCCATTCCTCGTCTCTCACTTCCCTCCTTTAACTCCTTCCCTTCCCCCCCCCACTCCCGTTTCCCTTCCCTGCCACACCCCCCATTCTGTCTGCATCTCACCAGACTGGAACACTGAATTCTTTACTAGGGCCGGTGTCAGACTGGTGGGTGCGCTGTTTCTCCCTTGTCCCTGTCCGCCCAGCAGAACACTCGGGTAATGGATGTTAACACAGAAAAGAGCACCACCCTTTCAAAATACACTTTAATTTTACTTGATTTAATCATAGGAGTACAATAATACGAACAACTGCAAGAACAATGATATATTTACATCATTTATTTTGGTATATGAAATGGTAATTTAACTACGATTAATCTCTGGTGTACTGAAAGTAAAGGGTGCCCCCCCCCCCAGGTTCTCACCACCGTGCCTGTTTCAGTTATATTGCACTGTGTGATTGGACATTAGGCCAATTATCAGTACTGGAAATGAAGTACATAACAACTGTACGATTTTCCACTAAATAACAGGGCATGCAAACACATTCAGCGCAAAGATATCATCATTACATTATAAATCAGATGTGTAAAAACATTATGTTGTAAATGAATAATCGACGCTGACCACCCAGCTCCTTGCCTCGTGCTATAGCAAAATTTCGCCTTATGTTTCATCTGCTCTTCTCACTACTCCTTGTAAGGTTAGTATTCCAAAGCTGAAAGAGGCTTGGTATGCGCCTCTGCTTACAGGTGGTTCTCCTAGACATGCAGCGTCAAAGATGAAAGTGACTAGGGGCCCGTTTACATGATCAGTATTGGTGCATGTTTTCTAAATATGGTAACGATGTTGTGCTCGGGAAGTGATCGTGTAGACAACAGACTTTCTACACTATCAGTGCCCTAGCACGGCTCTGAAAACATACTGCGTCACTGATCGTGTAAGGAAGCCTTAACTTGATTAGATGTGAAATACAATGCAGGCTTTTTTTTTTTTTTCAATAACTGAGCAGGGAAGGGAAAAACAAATATATACACAAAAAACCATACACCAGATTACAGGTGTCCATTCATAAGCTATCGGGGCAACGTAAGGTAATCAAGGATGGCAAGGCTGATATGTTTCTCATCATTCAAATTTACCGTCATATTCCCTTGCATAGTCCTATTCGCAAATGAATAAACTATGAATGTCATAATTATCTTATATTTATCAATCCTAATCTACTAAACTAAAGTACACTAATCTCTCTATATTTGTCGATCTATTTCTATCTAAATCCATCTATCTGTCTTTATCTACATAACGATCTACTGCATGTCGCTGTATCCTGAGAAAGGGTGGCCTTGTGTAAAGACCTCCAGGCATTAACGTACTCGCTCAATAATGAACCCACCTCCCACGACACAACCCTCTCTCACAAACGCTGGCTGTATATCTTATTTTTCTACACTGTTCTTGGTTTTCCTCTCCTCTGTCCAGCCACCTTTCTCTCATATGCTCCCTGGTCAGTCTGTGTTTCTATTCGTCCAACGTGAGCCAAGCACCCCGGTGATTCTTTTCAGTCTTCCTGCAGTAGCAGCTTCCATACTATAATCGTCACGAATGTTTTCTTTTATCTGTGTCCCTCCATATCATTCCACATTTTTAAAGTAAATTCAGTCTGATAACATTATTATATGTTATTTCTTGCACTATCTAGGCAATTTCTTGAATTATGGGAAAACCTCTTGCGGTGAAGGAGTAAGACACGAATCCATTAAGCTCCTCCACTAATAAAGATACCTCAAAAGGAAAATCAAATCAAATGGTAACAAGAATATAACGGAAAAGATGTCCTCTGGCTCAAAGGGTGAAGGGGGGGAAGAGTAGAGACAATGGTTGGAATGGGTGTAGAAGAGAAAAGAAGGAATTAGGGAATGAGGAAGAGTAACCGAGAAGGAAGAAAGGGGAGGGGGGAAGAGTCAGGGATGGAACAGGGAGGAAGAAGAGGGAGGGAGGTAATTAAAATGGTTTGCGAGAGAGGAGAGGAATTAAGAAAGGAGGAGAAAACTTGGAGGTGGGAGGGATGGGGGGGAAGGAAGGAGAATTACTGTCTTCTGAGATAGGTTTACGGTCGCCAGAGGATGTATTTATAAACTCTCCTAAGCCCAAGTTGTGCATAAGACTGTTTGTTCATACACTGGTCTTCACTCATACAGCTGCCGTATACTTCAGAGCTAAATTAAACTGACTATTAGAGTGGAAAATCAACGAAAAACTAAATGATTTATGGTTTTGGCTGACTGATGGACACTTGTTTTTCCTGCAGATTGATATACTCCTTTCACCTAACTTGACCCAGATTTTCATTCTTTTGCATTTTTTTAAGCGGCTCAGCGGCAGAAAATGGTAATGCTACGGCTCCACATCATTACAGTGTCAATTCCTCTGACTAGCATCATATTTCTAGCGTTAATCTATCGTTTAATTCAGCATTTAAGACGGGGAGATGGCAAGTTTAGGCCAAGTAAGAGTAAAAAGAGCATAGGATCCTTTATAAATCAGTAACACATCTCAGCGCCGCAACTCCTCGGGTTAACTCACTAATTACAATTTTTCCCGGCAGACTTCCACAAAACATCACTTTCCATCCTCCTTGAAGAGCTAAGATGACTTTGTAACAATTTCGCTTCTCTGGCCTTCAAGGATATGTGGCTAAAATTTAAATATTCTCCACGCAAGAGTGCCTGCTATTATCAGTGAAAAAGTGTGCCGAATAAGCATGATTATATTAGCTTTGTGGCGTTAACGAGTCACGAAATAGAGCTTATCATGGTAGAACTAACTCTAGCTCTCAATTCCAACTAATACCATGCGATTCAGCCGTCATAAAAACTTGAATGTTAATTCCGGTATCATTATCACTGTTTTAGTCGACAGAATCTTGTATTGGTACTCGCTTCCAATCACGGCCCCAAATGACGATTTTACTAGGCTGAGGGCGAGTTATAAGAGCCCGAGTCTTATCATTCTCTCATTCTCTGGCCTTTACGACTCATTTTCAGCTTAATAATATAATCTGGAGTTGAGGTGAAATGAAATACTAAAGTTGTCCCAAGCACGAAGCAGTTAATGAAGCAATTACAAAACACAAAGAAAACGAGGCCACGACATATCACAACCTTGGGAGGAGGAGAAAACGTATGAAAATCTCATCAACATGCAAAACCTATTCAAGTCTCTCCCGAGGTATGACTGCCAGAACTCTCGTGTGTGTGTGTGTGTGTGTGTGTGTGTGTGTATTGAGAGGAAAATGTAATCCAAGCCGATCTGGAATCTACTTACATACAAAAGGGTATCTCAGAGCCACATGCAACTCTCATGACCCTCGCTGGTGTGGTAAGAAGACAGAGATACGTCGGACTTACTGAATATTAATCAGGCATGTCGTTCAGCCTAACTTCAGACCATTTTCCTTAATTCTACTCTTGATGATAGCGTTTCTGTGCTTTCATTCCCTCGTCCCTAGACTTCCTCATGCTCGAGTTTCTTTCAGCAGTGTACTTTGCTCGATCTGATCTCATTTGTTATAAGACGCATGGTCCTGAGGGTATCCTTCCTGTTGTTTGTTGAACTATTTTCTCGTGTTAATCTGCATTGGTCGCAGGCATACTGTTACGTCTCTGTATGACACCTTACAGTTTTCCTTTTTGCTAGAAAGTTGTTCTCATTCACACTGTCCGGATAACTATAACAGTTATCAACCCTCTGACTATTGCACAACTGTCTCAATAGCTTGCACTTTCAGTCTCTGAGTCTGTCTTTTACAGGAAGTTTTAGAATTAATTTTCGTCTCGTAACCTCCAATTGACGGTCAGCATAGGTTCTATCAGGAGCGCCTCACTTTTTTTACCCATTCCTTTCAAATTCCTGGTGATCCTTAGTTCGAGACTCCAGATAAATTTTGCTGTAGTGAGAAAGCTGATGTTATGTGGGTTTATACAATAGTTAAAGAAAAGAGGGGGATGTGTGAAGGGGAATGGTGAGGAGACATGAGGAAACCTTACTTGAGTGATTATGGACTTGGGAGCCAAAAAGAAGATGATACCTGAAGATCTCCAAGAAATATCTATACAACCTCCTCCTATCTAGCAGTTTTGTTGACATTAAACTACTGAAAGCTGTGCAACACTAACATCTGCGGCAACACGACACAGTGATGTCAGTAACATCTCATATGAAGTTTTCCTATAGGTAATGCACTTGGACAGGCCAGTACTCCCGAGGTGGATGGACAGCTGATAAGGAGAGCTGGAGCTCCCGTTTCACTGGCTTCAGGACTAGCTTCTAACCATCCTCCTTTGTTGCACTTTTTCAGTGTTTCAGTAACGTTGGGAGTAGGGTAGCGTACACTCCTGTATGTTCCTATAGCTAACGCCAAACTACATGCACGTCATATACCACACTTCATGTCTCAATTTTTATAAAAATGGCGACAACACCAAGACTCGGAGTCCCGGGGAGGCGGGGAGGCATAAATGTACCCATCATCTGCCCCTCTCGTGATGACCAAATGAGATGCGCGGAAACATTGTCCAACTCTCTCTCTCTCTCTCTGTTCACTTTTGTGACACTCGTGGCCTTTCTTCTAATTTATTCTCTGCTGAACTCCACCTGTCTTCCTCTAAACCTCATTCCTCTTGCTCACTGAATCTCGGCTGTCCCAGGCGACTGACAGCAATCCCTTCTCTATATCCTCTTACATTCTCTATACTCATAGGCAAAGGTTGTTATTGTGTATATGTACACAATAACATATTACCTTCTGTCGTGTTTCTGAACATGAATCCGCTGCATTCTCTACACTCTAGCTTTGATTGTCCTGCCATTCTCTGACTGTATATGTGATGTGTATTTGTCCCTTAATTCTACAGACTATGAAAAATTCTTTGACTATCTTTCCTGTATCAATTTCTCCTTTCTTTGGAAACATCATTATACATGAATTCAGTGCTCACCACCACCACTAGCTCTCCTCCCCTTTCACTGATCGCCTGTTTGAAAAGTCTACATCTTTTTTTTATCCTTAGTAACCTACAGCAGATTTGTACAACACCCCACCAGTATCCCTGATCGACTTGGAAGGAGTTCTAACATACTGTATTTGACCTTTTCATTAAAACTTATCCTTCTGCTTATGCTGTTACTCTTTTTTTTTTCTCCACTGGGCTCCTCCAATCACAACCTTATCACTTAAACCTGTCTTATCGGTTCAGTAAGGCCTGTGGACCCTCCCAAGAACCTGCGGCTGTGGCACTTTGGAGCTGCTGATTCGGAAGCCCTCATGCAATATGTCTTTGATTTTCCCTGCAATGACTACTACTTCCCTGGCCGAGAGCTATCTGAGTGTACCTCGTGCCTTACTGAGATTATTCTTTCGGGCATGCAAGCATACATTCCTTTCTCTTATCCTTTTACTAATGCAAAAACAAACTTTAGACTAATCACACTTGTTCCAATGTTGTCCACAACAAGGAGGCCTACAAAAGGTACTGGAACTAACCCACTCCTGAATCTCATCTCTTTTATGTCTCTGGCCAGAATCGTCCTAATTCTGTTCTTCGCTCTGCCAAGAATAATTTCATTCGTACTCGGTGTCTGAATTCTCCGACTCAGAGCCTTCCTGCTCTTTCTGGCACTTTGCCCAAAACTTTTCTAACAGTTTTACTTCATCCTCCTTCCATAGTCTTTTCTGCTTTTAGTTGTTTCTTGTACCCGAAAGGCAGATTTTTTTTGTCCAAACTTTCTCCTCGAACTCCACAGACAATTCCAATGCTGGTCCTCCATCTCTTCCCTCCTCTGACTTTTTATAACTGACAAAATTTCTTCAGTTGATGTACTTGCCGCCCTTACTGGCCTCAGTACTAACAAGGCATATGGGACTGATGGGGTTCCTCTTGTTGTTCTCGAGAACTGTTTTTTCTGTTCTTACACTCTGCCTTGGTAAACTGTTTCGTCATTGTTTTTTGACTTGTACCTCTCCTTCTTCCTAGAAGTTTGCTCTAATTCAGCATTTCCCGAAGAAGTGTGAACATCTCCAAACCTATATTGCCCAGTTGATTTAACATCTTGTATTTCTTAAGTTTTTGTCTATTCCTAACAAAAAAAAAAAAAAGGTACTTTTCCTGTCAAAACCTTCTTTCCGATCGCCAGTATGGGTTCTGCCAGGGATGTTCCGTTAGAGATCTCACCTTCCATTCCGACCCCTTGTCATCCTTCTTTTAGGATTTTGGCAAAAGCTTTCCCATTGCACTTTCGGTAGAGTCTGGCAAGAATTTTCGATTTCCAAACTGCTCTCTTACGGTTTTTATCCTTTTACTGTATAAGTGCCTTCATCTTCAACTTCCTTTCTGGTCTTCTATAGCTACTCCTGTAGACGGCCGATCTTCTAGACCTATCAATAGTGGTGACCCTTAGGGTTCTGTCCTGTAATCTCTCTTCCATCTATTCATCAACGACCTTCTAAGCTGTACACCTAACCCAATCCACAGTTATCCTGATGACTCCACCCTCCCCCTTTCCATCTGCTTCTTGCAGTGTCCATTACAGCAGTTACTTCAACAAACAAGGGATGAGGCTACGACACGCCGTATTTCTGATCTGGGTCACAGCTCTGATTTGGGGTAAAAGCAAATGATGTTCTTACTGCATCAAAAACTCAGTTTCAGCATCTTTTGTTCCAATGAAATCTTACATAGGAACATCCTTTAATTAACAGTTCAACTCATTCTTGACTTATCTCTGATCATAACTGGGGTTTTATTCTCTCAGGGTTTCTCATAGAAAGATCATATTTTGCAAAATCTGCTTCCTAGAGATTAGGTGTGCAAAGCAGACTTCGTGACTTCCTTACCCCCGCACAGCTGCTGACTTAATACCGGGGTTTTATTCGCCCTTGTGTCGAGTACATCTCTCAAGTGTGAGGGTTTCCCCACATACAACTCTTCTCAGTAATGTGGAGTCAAAGGTTTTCCATTTCATTAACTCTCATTTTACTGACTGTAGCACCTTAATCTCGTTTGTATCGTTACTTCAATGGTCACTGTTCTGAATTATCTCCATTCATTCCCCCACCATTATGGCGACCACATAGCACTTGTCCGGCAGCAAACGCTCACCTCTTTTCTGTCCAGCTCTCTAATGCAAGAGTTAACCGATACTTCTAGTTCTTAATGCATGCAGCAGGTCAAGTACGGAACTGCATTCCTCTGTCTGCATTTCCTTTTGCTTATGAACTCCAGTCATTTAAACGCAATGTGTCAAAGCATCTCGAAATGAACTAATTTTTATTTCGACTCTTTTGTTTTCGGTTCTTCGAATTAACACTCTTGAGCCCTTCAAGCCTTTGGCTCCTTCTTCCTTGCTTTAAAGAATGTATCCATTTGTACTGGCTTTACGCTGAGGCTATATGGCACGCCTGATTTCAGATCTTGATGTGGCGTTTAAGGTTCCATTGCTTTTCATTCTAACATCTAGTGATCCTTAGCAAGAAATATCCCTCAGTATCATATGTTCTTAACAGTGACATTATACATACAAACTTTCTACTTTACGTTGACTGTGCTTAATCATGTTCAACAAGACACTGACATAATTGGGTACTTCGCAATCACTGGGATCCATTCAGCTTACCAGGCTTTCCAGGTATGAACAGATCCTGGAGTGTCCGACTTCCTTGGTTCGCGACTGTGTCAGTGTCAGGTGTGCGTAAGTGAGTGTGTGAAGACTGTGAATGTGGGTGTGAAGTGGGGGAAGGTTGACTCTAGGTGTGAGAATTTTAGTGGGTAGTAAGGATGTGACTAAGGAGTGTTAGAATGAGATGTGTTTAGGTGAGTGTGAGGAGTGAAAATGTGGGTGTGAGGAGCAGGGGTGACTTTGGGCGTGAGGATGTGAATAATTAGTATGGATGTGAGGTGTGGTAGAATGGGTGCGTTAACAAGTATGTGAAATGGCGAGATGGTAGTGTGAATGTGTGTGGAGAGTGTTAAAATGGGGTGTGTTTACGAGGGTATGAGAAATGTGTGTGTGGTGCGTGGATGTGAACGAGTAGTGTGAATGTAAGTGTAGTATGTTGGACCCATGCTAATGAGGAAGTGAAGAGTGTGAGTTTGAGTTTGATAAGAATATGACGTGTGCAGATATGCTTGTGAGATTTAAAGAAAGGGTTGTGTCCATGTGCGAAAGGCAGTAATTGGTGTGTAGTTGTCAGCAAGGTTTTAAGGATAAAGGAGACAGGAATGTAGATGAGTTAAGTATGGGAATACGAGGTAGGTAAATACGATATTTTGGGAATGAGATGAATAATTATGTGAGGTTTGTGTGCAGAAACGTATTACCCATAGGAATGTGTTCAAATTTGATGTGTGTGTGTGTGTGTGTGTGTGTGTGTGTGTGTGTGTGTGTGAGACTGATGTATTTAAAGTGTGTCGATGTGGAAACGTTTGTTTGCGAGTGGGTGTGCTGGTGTAAAAATGAGGTGTATGCTAGTATGCATGCAGGAATGAAGTATATGGGTGTGGATAGGAACGCAGAAAACTGAAATAATCTACTGACTAGATGTAAAAATGAAGTGTATTGGGTGTGGGTGTGGGTTTGGATAAGCGTTTCACGGGGCTCGCTGAGGGTGTGGGTCAATGGATGTAGAATTGAAATGTATTGGGTGGGTGTGAGTGTGGGATTGCACAGGCTGGAGTGAACGAGTGCAGGAGTGGGTGTGCAGTGAGCGGGGCTGGTGGAGGAGTCTGAGCCAGATTAAAGCTGGAGCAGGGTGACGCGACCACCATCACCACCCCGGGGGAAAAAGGTCAAATAGTGAAGCTCCAGCACCAACAAGGGGAAAGTTAAGCACCAGCTCTGACACATGGCTGGGGGGAAAATCCATCAGCCCAAGCAAGCCGTACTAAATGAAAATCTCTTCTATTATTCAAGGTAACGCTACTCTTTTGTATTTGGATAATACTATAGATTCACTATTTCACTTTGAAATGTATTCAGAATTTTTCTTTCCGCATTATATTCTAATATAACTTGTAAAACAAAGATTGTTAGGTAGTGTAATTCCTGAATCATCATCATCATCAGTTCCTGACTCCTTAATTTAACATCTCTTGCTTCTTGCAGGACTGGTTACGAAATGGCGTCCCTAATTAATCATGATAGTAGCTATCGAATAATTTTAAATTTACGTCATATTTCCATATAAAGGTGATATGAATTCTGTATTGTTTCAAGTTTTCACGATGCGTATGACACAATCGCGTTTTACAATCAAGACTCCTTAGCCCCATCTCGTCTAATATCCATTCTTACCCAAAAAGCAGACCGTAAATGCTGTGTTTCATCGGGTATTGACTTCATCCGACTTCATCCCTTTCTCGTCCAGGGCAATGACTTTCACCTCCCAGCTTTTCTGCCTACAGGTCTTCCATTACAGATCCGACCGATAAATTTTCTTACAGCACAACCCATTTTAAATCTTGACAGTTTTTTTTACCAGGTACACCACAGCAGTGCATGTTTACTTTTTTCTTTTTGTTGCTGCGCCCGTGCAGGCAATAGTCCGGAAAGTGTAATATACTGCTCGTGTGTGTGTGTGTGTGTGTGTGTGTGTGTGTGTGTGTGTCTGTGTGTCTGTCAGGGTCAGTTGGGGGCCGTGTTA